>JAOTRH010482257.1:12835-25268 GCA_034768845.1 Heliamphora exappendiculata | reverse complement strand
GTCTCTTATATTTGGTGCCCATATTAGACATCAACTATAGAAAGGAAACAATGTTGTTTTTCCAAATTTTGTTTTTGCATTTTGGATTGCACTAGATATAATGTAACACTGCTTATATTCGAGTTCCAATAATAAAATTTGTTTTGAAGTTCATGAGCAGTAGTATATGGTGGAGGTTAATGCTAGGGGGGATTGGATGGTTTTGTAATTGTTCTGGTTAGTTTGAAGCCTTGAACAGACCATTGATTTAGAATTACATGCCTGCTTAGCCTCTATTTAGTTTCATTTGCCCCCTTATGTTGCAAATGCCCTTCTAATGCTTTCACATATTGGTTTTTGTTGTAAGATCTGAATTCCTGGAAATTTTAGTCCTTTACTAAGCTTGGAGGAGGATGAATTCCCATCAGGCTAGGGGCGGACTTAAAATTCGTTTTAGCAGGCTTACAAATGGGTGATGCTTTTTGTTAGTTGTGAACATAATGAGCGTTGTTATGGGGATTTGGGAGACAATTCTTTTTGGATGTTGTGCACAAGGTTTGCGCGGTAGCGGGAATGATCTCTATCAGTAGCATCATCTGCATAACTGTGATGGGGTTGAGTTGTCTTGGAAAGGAGATAATTCTTGTACCAAAAACCCTTAAGAGACTAAAAGACTTTGTTTAGAATGGAGGATATCAAAACCAAGGAGATTTTTCCCAAGAAGATCCCAGCCCTATTATTTTGGTTTTGATCTCCAATGCCAGTGTGACTTTGGAGGCAATAGGAGGGATTTGCCACCTTCGTGCCAGCGGTTACTTCTAGTTGATGATATATAGAGGCTTCTATTCTATAGGTTGGTGCTCTGAGCTTTTTGAGTTTGTTTTTAGTATTGTGTTTTCTGGCCTTCGGCAAAATAGGGTTTTCAAAAAGACACTACCACTGTAGTTAGGTTTTTTCACCCTGTATTTGAAGTTGGTAGAAGAGTAAGGGGCACCCCAGTAACAGGCAAGAGTAACCGGAGGAGGAGGGAGACAAGATGGCAATATTCGAGCTGACTTTCTGAGCACGAATTGCATTTGTGTTTGTTGGACAACGTAAAAACAGCATACCGTATTGCTTTAAGGGACAAAGGACCTGATGGTTCGGCCAAGAACACTAGAGAGAGGGGGGAGGAAATGGGAGGCAAGCAAAGCGGGGAACTTGGCATTCAAGGCCTTCACGGCAGGATTTGGTGTAACAGACACGGAGTGCCGATGACATCCTTTGCAGGCTGTGTATTTCCTTTTTCTTGTTGGTTAACACAAGAGGTGGTGGCACAAGGCGTTGCCTCATGACACTTGGCCTCGCTACCATCTATCTCACTGCCATTGTCTCTGTTATCGTCTATCATGGCCTTTCCTAGCAGAATGCCCAACTGGTGCAATTGTCACGTTACAATTTGATCCAGCAGCGTAGTTGATTGGAGATAGTTTGTGAGTCGATTTGGTCAGTTCGTCTTAATGCCCTATGTGGAATCTACACTTTTTGGGCTTCTTTGTTTGTCATTCACGATTAAAGAGGCTGAAATTGAATAAGGAAACGAGAACAAGTGACATTCGGCATCTATTTGATTGTCTAGAGATAAATTGAAAGATATAGAATACCTTCAGATATATGAGTGAATATAAAATACAACGGATATAATACTTTATATATATTACTAGAGGATATTATATATCATGTTTGTTTGAACGGATATAAATGGATGTTTTATGTATTTTTTTAAAAAACAAATAATAATCTTACATATTTGCCCTCAATAATTTTACATATTTTTCGAAAGGCCCAGACAGATTGCTCTTGATCCTCTCTCTCTCTCTCTCTGCGCAGATTTTACTATTTCCTTCAAGATCAAGGCCTGAACATTCTACGAACAGTAATGGAGAACGAAGAAACACAAGAAATTCCTGGACAACCGTACAAGACCAGAAATTCCTGAACAACCGAACAAGATCAGAGATCCATGGACAACCGAACAAGATCAGAGAGATTTATGGAGGTTTTTGACAAAAATTCCTCTTCTCTGCGACTCTGCTGCTACTCTTGCAGAGCCGCTGACCTCGAGCCACCTCGTCAAAAGCCTCTGCTACCCTCTTGAACCTCATCGAAATTACCGCCATTGTTGATCGCAGAAAGCTTCAAAGGCAATTGAACTGAAAAAACCCAGATGAACCTCGTGCTTGACCGAGGACCAATATTTTTTCTTGAGGCTAGTAAAGAAGAACCAAGAAGAATGAATTTGGGAAGGGCAGTAATGGGTTTAAGCAAGTCTGGATATGAAATACCTGATCCTCTTGGTATATTATATCTACTCATATAATCACATATCCAATTGTATATCCATCATATACCTGATCGTCCTGGTATATTATATCTACTCATGTAATCCCATATCCAATTGTATATCCATCCACTTTTGATGCACCAAACAGGTGATTTCCATAATCTTTGGGAATATATATCCAATCCCACTCTTAAATCTGATTAACAAACATACCCTAAGAAATTATAGTATCAAATCCCAAATTATTTTTATTTTTATTCAACAATTAATAATAACTTTTACAATTTTTAATTTATTTTTTATTTTGCTTTAACATAATATGAATCAAAATTCTCAAAGCATAATAATTTTATCCATAATTTTTCGGTATAAAAAAACAATGAAAGCTCACTATATTATTTGTTTTTCCTATCATATTTAGGAGTGTAAAAATGGCTCAGGACTATAGATAGCTTGAGGCTCGACACTGTGTGAGTTTGGTTCGGCTCGGCTCGAGCTTGAAGGCATCTTTTTTAGGTTTAGACCTATCTCTTGAACTCGTGGGCCAACTCGGCTTGAAATCCGACCTAAAGGCCCGTCCGGTGGCCCTGCCCTTAGCCTAAGAGTATTATTAGGTGCTCCCAAATGTTGAAATTTTATGCATTGTTTTTATTTAATAAATAAATAAGAGCAAAACACAACATATTTTGATGTGAAATATTAATAATTTATTTTTATTAGATAAGTGAAAAATAAAACAACTAACCACCTATCAACTACCAAATTTATATCTCAATTATTTTTATTAATATTGTAGCATATAGCATTTAAGGTAAAATAATAATATATCATTTTTATTAGACAAGTGAAAAACAAATAAACAATTAACCACAAACCAATCACAAAATACATCTCAATATGATCAACACCTAACAAAATTAAATTTACACACCATAATTCAAATTTTGAGTGCTTTATAAGACAATTTTTTTCATTTTTAGAGTTTTTGTATACGAAAAAGTCTTTTACGCCCCGTTTGGCAACCAATGCCTTTTGATTTTTTTTGACAAAAAATGCAAAAAAAGTTAATATGGCTCATTTGGCAAAAAATTTTAAAACTAAAAAGTTAAAAAATCAAGTCAAAACATAAATTTCTAAAATATTATATTCAAACTCTTTTCACTTTTCTAATACAATAATATCTTTCATTTATAACTTATTCATTACTACTACAAATTATATATATTGATTATTTTCAATTATATATAAAAAAAAATTTGTCTAATTTAAACAAAAATTAAAAAAATTAACTTTTTACTCAAACAATAAATTTCTAAAAAGTTGGCTTAAGAATTAATTTACCAAAACAACCTAATTTAAACTATTTTTTTTTTTGGCTAAAAAATGAAAAAAAAAAATTAATTAATTTTTAAGTTGGTTGCCAATTAAATCCTAAAAACTCATATAAAAAAAAGAGTTATGAATTATGCAAAAACAATATTAATCAAAAACGATATATACTTTTCTATATTTTTCTGTATCCCTTCTTATTTCTCTAATTTTTTAATAAATTCTTTTCATTTCAAATTCGTTGTACTGTCCAAACAAACATAACAAAACCAGATGCTATGAATTTTTACAACCCACCCACATGTTTTTCAGTGAGGGTGTAAAAATGGTCCGAAGTGTAATAATTACAAAAAATTTAAACTTATATTATACAAGTTACAATAATAATTTTAAAAAAAAAATTCGTAAAAAGCCCAAGAGCCCACCTAAAAGTCGAGCTTGAAGCCTGAACCTAAGCCCTATATCTTTGGAGTCTGGACCTACCGTTTGGAAAAAAAGCCCGACCCAGCCCAGTCCCAAACTTTTGACAAGAGCCAGTCGGATCCGAGCCGAACTTGACCCACCCGAGTCACGACCAAGCCGAGTCAAGCCGTTTCTACGCCCTTGATCATAACTAATCCCACTCAGATTATCAAATGTTTCCTCTGTCTGTGATTTGGAAGAAAAGCCAGTATCAAACAAGAACTACTAGCAAATAGAACACCTTTTAAGAGTATCAATACGGTCACATGAATCGTCAATGCATGAATGTAATGGATCAAAAAATCTGCAGTTTCTAATGGAATAGGTAACAAAGCCACTTTGTCGCCCACTGCTATTAAATCAGCACCCCCAAGTTAAACTGGTACTTGTTGTTGCACTAGGAATCGTTGCACCATGCACTAAAACATAGGTGTTTTGTATCCATTGAGCAAGCAAGATTTGTTTTTGTTTTTCTTGTGATGGACCTGGAAGAGGGGGAACATGTCCGGCATCGACTTAAAATTATGTCTTCTTAAAACTATTTTAGATGTACAATACAATCTCGGTAGTAACATTTCATTTCAGTTAGAAAATGCAATCAAATGTTTGGGGCAGTATAAATGATCAGGGAATAGTAACTCATATTACAGGAAGAAACTATGCGCAGAGTTCCATTCCTATTAATGGGTGGCTCCGCTATTTCTTATAAGCATAGATATTCCAGATAATTCAGTCTTATGATTTTTCATTATCTGCAAAAGGCCTTTTTTTTCTAAGTACTCATTTTGTATGGACTTTTAGTTTAATGTTTCTATTCAAGAACTTATTGACAAGAACTTATTGAATTCATCATTTGAGCTCATAATAAATTAAATGTTGCTCTTGCTACTCAACCTAGAACCTTGAGCATTGTACAAGGACGTGTTGAAGGAGTAACTCATTATCTTCTGGACGGTATTGCCACAACATGAGTGTTCTTCTTAACAAGAATTATTGCAGTAGGATAATGGTTAAGAGGATTTAAAAAACATTATGACATTAAGATTTCTAAAGTTTAGTCAAGTCTTAGCGAAGGACCCTGCTACTCGTCGTATTTGGTTTGGTATTGCTACTGCACATAACTTCGAGAGTCGTAATAATATTACTAAGGAACGTTTTTATTTGAATACTTTTGCTTCTCACTTCAAGCAATTAGTAATAATTTTCTCATCTCATTATCAATACATGTTCAATCACCATCGTAACAAACCTTTGGGCATCATTTCCAATCAAGTAAAATATTTGATCGCCAAAGTACAGATGGGAATTCCCAGCCAAAAATCAAATGAAAGGAAGAAAAATGTCTTCTCTATACATCACAAAGCTCCGTATCAGGAACGCAGCACACTGTAATCAGCTTGTTTCCCTTCTTGCAGCAACCCAGTTTTAACTTGAAAATAATCTCTCAGAGAGAGAGAGAAAGAGAGAGAGAGAGAAGAATGAGAATGGCTCGGTTCTTTGTGTAAAGCACAATTTACTTTAGTAATATCTCTGTAATAATCAAGCTCATATTCCAAATAATAGTTATATCTCCAGTTGCACACAACTAAATGAGTATATCGGTACTCAAGAACTCCATTCGATCTCTGCAGCTCAGCTGATGGAGAGAGCAAAAATGACATAAAAGTCTGGGTCAATGAAATTGTTTGATTTGAAGAAATTTAATTTATTTTTATTTTTTGTTTTAAAAGAAAATTCCAGCATTACTGCTCACATATATCATCATCGATTATATGTTAGGATTATAACAAACCCCCCTACCACAATCGACGAAAAACGAATGCAGAAAATAAAAAATGAATCAAGAATACACACACAATACACAAGATTTACATAGTTCACACAAACGAGGACTACATTCACACAATAACAATGAATAATTATAAGTCTGTTCCAGGAAAGCAAGACACCATTTTTGCCAAATGGGAGGTTAGAAAAGACCCTAATACTATGTTTGAATCTTGGATTTGTAGGGGGAAGGAGAAAAATTACTTTTTTTAAATTCATTTTTGCTATGTGCAACCAAACAAAAGAAGAAATCAATTTAGCTTATGTTTGGATAAATTCAAGATTCAAGATTCAAAAACAGCTTGTGTTTGGATAATGGATTTACCGAGGAAAAGGAAAATAAAAGGAAATCAAATAAACAAATTTGTCTGCTTGCTTCATTTGTAGCACCCATTGCCAGCAACCAGTTGTTAACTCAAACGAGACCGTAAAAAGGAAAATAAAGGATGGAATGAAATTTGTCATACAATACCTGCTCAAAACGTTGGCCAGTGATGTGCTAATGACATGTCCTCTGGCATCTTGAACATTCTTCGAGATTCTATTTGAGGAAACCTCTGAAATCCCAGGGAAGTCGCTGCGAACCTCGGCCAAAGGATTCACAATAAACCCCCCACTGCCTCGTACCCGAAATCTTATGTTCTCCAGCTTAAGTGTTTCAGTATTGCCATTCTTATTGGCTATGCTACCACGGATGGAAGTGATTGGCGGTGTGCTTCCGGAAGAAGAGAACTGTGAGGTCGAATCTCGGGGCTCTGCTCGCCTCCAGAACTTTGGACTCAAAAATTCTGCACCGGGTAACTTACAACAGGTGGTTCCTTCAGAGCTGATCTTTGACATCCTTCCAGTTGACACAGCCAAGTCATATGAGATCTCATCCAGTGTCAGCTCCAAACCGTGCACACGTGTTTCCAGAGAGCGCATGCCATTTTGTGAGCTCCCGATGAATTTCTGAATAGAGAACAGGAGTAAAAAGTTAGAAGAGGCCTATATAGCATTCGAAAGGCATAAAATGGGTAAACCACAAAGCCCAACAACCATGAAACAAGGAATTCAGTATTTAAAGATATGTAACTGTTTCATATGAAAAGGGAAAAGCACAAAAACAAGAATTCTAAGAAAACATGCAATTCAGGAAGATGGTGGTGGATTAGAAAGAAATGACGGTCAAGAGTCATCTGGAGTAACTTTTCCTAAATGTTGAAGTGACGATGTAAGTTAGGACTTAGGACAATGTAAATTCTAAAGATACAGACAGAAGGATAAATAATGCATGTTCCAAAGTTGGGTATGAGAATAATTCAGGTGTTGGAGATGGAAAGTCATAAACAATATTGGCTGTGGCATGACAAACCTTCAACCAAAAGAAATCTGATGCTCCAGTTCAATATGTAAATAGATGCCCATCTTTATGTTTTGAAATAATGAGATGTATTGAATGTGATCAAAATTAAGCTGAACCTTCGGAACTATGCTTGATCAACTGTTCAATCGGAACACACACTGCCAAAACCTGATAGTGTGCTCATCCCTTTTCTCACTCTCATAAAACCCTGATTTATATCAACTTTTTTGGTTGTGTTGATTGGCTATGTAGCTTTTTGGTCGAGGCCTTCTGGTTTGGTTGCCTATCAAAATGCCTTTTCCACATGTTGGCGCTGACCCCTTGGCCACTGCCATGTGTTTGTTTTCACAGTGGGCTTGAACATTGTCACGCCACATTCCATTCAAGTCGCAAGGTTGATTGGTGTTGCCACAAGCTTTAATTAATCACTAATTTTGGTGGCTTTTCCATGTTCGCTGGTTGTTTTCTCCAGAGTGTTCTGTTTTCCGCCAGCATCTTTTTGTTTTAACAGTGTTCAAGGGGCACATTCTCTGGATATTTTCTTTCTTTTTCCCATGTGCTTTACTGTACGCTAGCCTGTTGGACTGTAACAGAGAAACTTTTAAGGTAGGGTAGGCTTGAGTTCTCTCTCCTTTGAGAGATGCATCCCTTCCACTACATATCCTCAGCTTTATTGTACAACCCTTGCTTTATTGGTAACCAAATGCTTTCTTACCAAAATTTTCACATAGTTCCCAACAATATCCTGCACATTTTCTTGACCTTGCTTGATTTTGGGTATGGTGCTTTTTTTATTAGTATAATAACAACCACATGAATGTGGTGTGGGAATCTTGTTACTGAAATTTCCAGAAAAAACAAATCCTTCAAAAAGAGAGAAATAAAACTAATAAAATGTTGACCCTGACTTATCTAAAAGCTCAAGCTATCGTGGAGGAGAATTCTCACTCTAGTAATCTAGTAAGTTTCAATCTGTTATAGAAAGACCATTAATATGAAAAGGAGTTAGCTGAGCGTACATGGTGTAGAACCATGAGAATAGATAAGAACAGAAAATCAGAAAGAAGAAGAGGGTGAGGGTAAGGGAGAAAATTGTGAAAATATTCCTCAATTCCAATCATTCAAACATTAGTTCCGAATGCAATAGATCTCTATATATAGATAAGGCTAACCAAAATAGAAATAAAAAAGACAAAAACACAGACATTTCTAGAAATAAACTCCTAACAATAGACTAAAATTTCTAAAATCTCTTGCGCCAAAAATATGTGCCTAATTCCCTCTTACCATCCCTATCAGTAGATAATAAAAAATCTTGCCGGACGTATCATGTCGTGTAGAATGGAAAAAAATTTAATTACTTGAAAGAGGAAATGAAACGTTCAAATGTAAGGGAATTACCTGGAGGAGATCAAATAAACTGGATTGCTGATTCTCAATGTAAACAAGCTGCTTGCGAATCAGAGATAGATCCTCGCAATCTTTCTGATTTCTGAGGATATCCTCAGTAATTTTACTAATGACAATAGTCGATCCTGGGCTCTCAACATGACATGGAAACACACGAGATCCAGCTTTGACACCACCAAATTTGAGAATCTTGTCATTGGTTATCTTATTGAAGAGAGCCTCCTTTGCTTCTGGTTTTGTAAATCTATTTATCCCCTTTTCCCTTTTCTCTAAACCTTCCTCATCTCCAATCCAAAGATCATCCTCAAAAACCAACGTCATGTAGGGAGCTTGAGGGGTGGCAATTTCAACTTTCCAATCACCGGACCTCTTTTTATCCAGCTTTCGGAATATTGCTGGGCCTGATTTCCTGTCACTACTATTTAGAGGATTTCTTTTCCGGGCAGTAGTTGCAACTGAACTGTCAGGTAAAGACGATCTATTTGCTGGGATGCTTCTCTTTCCTGTTTGTGGAGTTCCATACTTAGCTGTGAAGGAAATTTTGGATCCAGGTGGATATAATCCATCACTAGCATCCTCTGTCCAAAAAATTAATAATCAAAATGAACAGTTTGATAAAAATTGTAACAAATCGAGGCCAAGCTACTCCTGAAAGTGGAAAAAACCCAAACATACAAGAATGATAAATACAAAGAAAAACAAGACAGATTCACAGCTTTGCACTTCATTAACTATTGAACTCAAGCAAATGAAGAAGAATCTAACAACCAGCAAAAAATCAAAGAAAATCAAACAATGCACAGTGATTTCTTTTTTTCCTTTCTGGATTTGAACTATTGATTGGTTTGCATATATCAAATTTACAACTAAGTAGTGTTGGAATTATTTTTTTCCGCAAAAAAAGGCCAAAAAAGGGGTGAACAAAATCATAAATTTTTAGTAGTATAACATGTGTTCTTCAATCCACATGAATGCAAATATGTGTATATCCTCATATTATTTGGTTATCAAAATTCACATGTCAAAAAAGTTACATTCTTCTGCTAAATGTAGAATTATGAATTTGATTGAATAGCTTGAATCATCAATGCCAAAAATACAAAAGAAAAGAAATCTAAGACTACTTAGATACTGGGAGATAGCACCAACAAAAGAAACAGTAAGAATATAAATTAGAGATACCTCTGGACAAAGACTGTGGTTCAGGAGGAGATGAGATCTCATCCAAAACATCAGGAATCTCCTTCCAAGCCTCCACCAATTGATTCAAAGTCTCCCTCACAATCTTCACCTACAAAAAAACATTGAGCACACAAACTCAATTTAAATTTACATTTTCAGACACTCTCAGCATCATATAACCAAACCGAAGATTAGCAGATCAAAGCAAATCAAATTGATTATAAACCTTATCGAATTTTTTAGCCTCGAATGTCTTCAAGCACACAGATTTAAACTCTGGCAACATATCCCTTTCCACCGCTGCCAACTTCAACAGCGTCTCGGCAGCGGCTCTCCTTGCCGCCCAATCCTCGCTGCCAATGAACTCAACCAAACACGGAACCAAAATTTTCAGTGTCTGGTGACTAGAAGTAGCGCCTGATCCGACTACGCCACCGATAAGCGTCAACAGCGCGGGCTTCGCCTTGAAGCTGTCGCATTTTAGCAGCTTCTCGAGCCTCGGCAGCAGCTTCTTCAAGAACAGAGTATCCGGATCAGGCGAATCGTTGATTGCCGCGGCAAGGCACAGCGCGGCGCCGATCTGAGAATTCTGGTCTTGTTCAGTGACCAGAGCATCGATCAAGGGCTTTACAATTGAAGCGAATGGAGGTTTAGTGACGTGCGAAGAAATGGAGGAGGTTGCGTTGATACAGGCGGAGCGGACGGTGGAGTCGGGGTCACGGAGGCGGCGGACGACGGCAGAGAGGAGCTTGGAGAGGTAGGGGGAGAGCGCGTCGCCGTGAGCCTCTGAGAGAAGAGAGATGAGGCGGACGCATTGCTTCCGCACAGGGGACTTGTCGGAGGAGTCGGTGGCGGAGATGGAGGAGAGGAACGGCGGAATGGCGTCGTGAGTGAGGGTCCGGGCGATGGATTCAAGTTCGGTGGCGGCGGCGGCGTGAGTGTCGCGGTCGGAGAGCCTGTTGAGGCACGAGAGGACGTGGTGCTTAAGGTCCCGAGTCGACGGCGCGAGTGCCATTGTCAGTGGTGGTCTGTGACGGGGAATGGTGTGAGCGCGATATGGCGGTGGCGGTTTTAATGCCGAGGCGGTGGCGCCGGCGGCTCTCCCGGCGACATCGCCGGGGAAGAAAGGTAAAAGTCGGTGGCGCTTGCCAGTTCCGTTCGTGTTTTTAGTTCCACTTTTGTCCGACGTTTTCAAACTTTTCGTTCCCTTAAATAAAGAGGAAACGACGAACTGAAATACGACGTCGTCGAGATAATTTAATTTGCAAGAATTGGAAGTAGGTTTTAATTTAATTTACAAAAATACAACAAATAAAGATATCTATAAACTTATTTATAATTTAAAATAAGTTATTCATATTAATATGTAATGTGAATTATACTATAAGTGAATTTAAACTAATTATTTTAAATTATAAATAAATTTATAAAGATATTTTATAAAATTGTAACATTACCGTTTCACTTCATACTTTAAACAAATATCCATATAGTGTTAAGTAATGATTATGTAATTCCATGTGAGGATTTTTCCTCTTATTTAGAATTATCACACTGGATTTTTATTTTTCAAAAAACCCTTTTTGCCAGAAATAAAATAGTTCAAAAAGTAATTTTAGTTAATCACCATGATATTGTTGCTACAACTTGTTTTGAATGTCTAAAAAATTTATTTTTAAACAAAAAAAAAAAAAAAAAAGGGGTTAAATTGTTTTGAGATAATTTATTTGAGGTAGTTTTTATTTTTTAATTTTTTATTAAAATATCTAACATCACCTTTCTTCTAACTTTTAAATTGTATTGTTTGGGATAACTTTTGATTTTTTTCTTTTAATTTTTTAGAATAGAATTGATTTTTATAGTCATTTTGTTTAAAAAATTATATTATTTAAAATATGAATATGCTTTTTTAAGAAAAAGAAGTAAAAAATTAATTAACCTTTTAAAGATGTCAAATAACACAAATTAAAAAATTTCTTTTAAATAAACAAACTAACTTTTTAAAGAATTCAAATGGGATTTTGAGGGAATCTCTTCATCTCTTGTATTGCTCTCTATGGAGTGTGATGCAGTGATTATTAACAACCACATGGGTCAAGGCTGGTGTCAAAGTTTTTGTTTTTTTTGTTTTTTTGTTTTTTTTTTGAGAGTTAAACTATTATGTATTTTTTACATTTAAAAATAAATTTATATAATCGTGTGACTTTAAAAAGATCCTGTAACTCCGCTCCTTATGGTTGTACTTTTTTTTTTTATAGTTATGATGAATTTTGTGTGTTCATTTCACATTTATTGTTTATTCAAATAGAATGTAAAAAAATTTATTGACAAATATTATTTTTCAAATTTTTTTTTCAAGTTACAATAGTAAATGGCCAAACACTATTCAAGTTTAAGAAATAAAACAAGTTTTTTATAATAGTTTTTCGAAAACTACTCCAAACCACTCTCATGATATTTTCATGAATAATCACTATGATAACCACATTTTTAATCATATATATATATATATATATCTATATATATATAGAGAGAGAGAGAGAGAGAGAGAGAGAGAGAGAGAGAGAGACCCAGAG
>JAOTRH010482257.1:0-11001 GCA_034768845.1 Heliamphora exappendiculata | reverse complement strand
GTGTGGGTGTTTGGGTGGGTGGGTGTTAGGGTATAAATTTGGTCTGGGATCCGTGAGCAGTTCGAGGCTTGCCCGAGGCTTACTACTGTGCGGACTAGGCCCGGTTCGATCAAAGTCTAAGCCTGCTCGAGCTTGAATATTAGACCAACGAGCTTAGGCCACTCCTCTTGAGCCTGTGGGCCAGGCCGAGCTCGAGGCCTGCTCGTTTGGGCCGCTTATTTTGTAAAGTTTAAAATATAATATTTATATAATTGAATACTTTTAGATTTTGAATAATAAAATTTATATTGCATTTAATTACTTAAAGTATTCACTTATTATATTTATGTATTATAAATATTAATTTATAACATAATTTATAAACTTATAATAAACTAATAAACTTATAATAAAATATAAGCTTATGAATTAATAAACTAATAAAATATAAACTTATATAATAAACTAATAACTAATAATAAAATAATAAATTAATAAACTAATAAACTACTAATAATAAAGTAATATTAGACTATAAACTTATAATTTATAAACTAAGTAACTAACGAACTAATAAATTATAAAGTTATAAATTTATAATAAACTATAAATTTATAATAAAATAATAAATTAATAAATAAACTTATAATAAACTACAAAATATAAGCCTACTCCTCTCCCAAAAAACTCTGTCCAAACTTTTGGCCGAAACTATTGGGCTTGAACTGAATTTAGCTCAGTCGAGCCACGACCGAGCCGGGCTAGGCCAAAATTATAAGCCTATTATGTGGGTGTGTGTATATATATATATATATATATATATATATATATATATATAGGTTGTGTGTGTGTGTGTTTGTTGGATTAAGTTAAAAGTAACTTTAATTTTGGATCTAGGAAGGTCACACTTGTGGCAAAATTGAGGGCCAGTGGGGTCCTACAAGTGAGGATTGGTAAGGGCAATAAAGGAATCAAATGTGATAGTTTAATGTGGGTAATTTACTCCAACATCCAAAGTAATCAATCACATGACAGTGGTTGGCAAGACAGTGATAATTCTAAAAAAGAGGGAATTAGTGAAATTTTTTTAAACAAATTCTATACAGAAAATTAACTTCTACCAATATCTATATTCTATGATATATTTAAATATTTAATAAGGACAACTTAAATTTCTCAATCACAAATAAATAAAACATTGGTATATTTACATTTTGAAATCTCTGTCTAATCGTATCATTATTAATACTATTTAATACATCCCTTCCAATATGTGTGATTAAAAGGTTTCATCTAACTCATTTAATTGTGCAATCTATACGAACCTTGTTGCTAAAAAAACTATTTTACCATTATAGTTGCCATTAGAAATAGCAGATAAAACCTAGTTTTATAAGAAATAGGTAGAGGCGGCTCAAGTTAATTTGTGGCCTTTAAGGCAAAAATATAAATTGAGGTTCTTTATAAATTTTTATATTAAAATTTTATTTAATTAAAATTTATTTCTCTTGCTTTTTGAGAGACAAAATTATTTATTAAAATTTTATATTCTAATTTTGATGATATATATTTTTTAATTGATATTATTTCTAAGCTACTTAATTTTTCTTGTGACATAATCGATTTTAAAAAAAAAATTTATTAATTTTAATTTTGAAATCTTTTCATGTATAAGTAACTAATACATGTATTGGTAGTAAAATTCTATAAACAATGCATGCATTTAGAAAAGAACTTATTTGTTTATATAATTTAAAATGTTAAGTGAGCTAGTTCCTTCTATTTACAAAGTAGAATATAGAATATATATATTTAATATGTTGACCGTTTGGTATATATATAATTTATATAATATTTAATATATTATATCTTGCACTATTTCTTACAAGAGAGTAATGCTTTAAAATTCGTGACGGCTGACACAACACTTACAAACTTACTTTTATTGCAAAAGCTAAAAGACTGTTTACGTGTCGGATTTATTATAAGATCAATTACCAATGTTACATTTTCAATAACAAGACAAGTTATTTCTTACTCTAAAAAGTTATTTTCTATAACTATTTTTATAGAATATAATTTTTAAAATTGAGGCACGTAACTTTTGGGAGACCCTCAACAAAGTATTAAGCTGCCTAATGGAAAAGTTAGCCCTGGAAATAGGCTCTTTCTTTGCATAAGCTAATTAATTAATTAATTTTATATACGAGAGCTAAACTGTAAAAATTGTTATAACGTCGGTTGAATCCAACCCAAACGAATCCCTCAATGGCTTGGGTGACCTGCACACGGTGAAAAACGTGAACTAATTGACGGCGAATACTAAAAATTATTTCGACGATCAAGTTAGAAGTAGACTTAAATAAAGAAATTGTAGAGCAAAAAGACAAAATTTCTGTTAGAATAATGTTTTTTCATATCTCAAGCTTTGAGCTTCATCCCCTTTTTATAGGGGCGGATACTATACCTTCTTTTTAGAACCCATGGTGGGCTGGTCTCATTATAGGTCTTACCCTGCGAGTGGTTGGGTCGGACCCATATGGACTGAACTGATTACTGCACAGTAAACGTACAATCTCGGTCTAATCGTCATTAATGCTCCTTCATCGGCCAAGCTACCTTCATTAATGCTTAAAGCTCGGCCATACAATTGATGTCATACTGATCCAGTCATCCCTCTCATACTGAACTGGTAGTTCGACCGACCATGTATTGTTCAGTTGTGTATGGCCCGCTATACCAGGGCCTTTCTCTTGGAGCTCATTGGGCATCAAGTGGGTTGGCTCAAGTTAAATCTGGCCCCCTCCATTTTTCCTTCAACTTGCTTCTTGATCGGCATAGGGGAGTTGATAATTCTCTACTGTGCGGCTAAAGGTGACTAAATTTGAACGTCCATCTCGGACATAACACTAAAGACGCCATTTCAGGGCATTAAATGCAACATTTCATTTTGGCCACATATCTCGCATTGATTAGGGCATTGAATGCAACATTTCATTTTGGCCCCCTCCATTTTTCTTTCAGCTAGCTTCTTGCTCGGCATGGGGGAGTTGATAATTCTCTACTGTGAGGCTAAAGGTGACTGAATTTGAACATCCATCTCGGCCATAACACTAAAGACGCCATTTCAGGGCATGGAATGCAACATTTCCTTTTAGCCACGAGTCTCGCATTAATTAAGGTGCTGTTGGTGCTCGCATATTCCCAAGGTTGGGCAGGCGTCTTTACGTTTTCCTGAGATAGCCGTTGGGCACACCTATCCCTTAGGTTTCGTTGCCTATATGAGGGGGCTCTTGCCCTCATTTTTATCTTTCGCAATTTGTTTCTTCCCCTAAAGCTCTATTCCTAATATTTGACCTTCTCCAACAATCAACCACCAAAAAACACTCTTATCCGTCGCGCACTGCCGTCGTTGGTTTCAAGTTAGCAAGTTTTCTTACTTTTCTATTTAAAAACTCATTCTCCTTCTTTCATTTCTTAGTTTCGTTGCGTTTATACCAGTTTTGGTTTTCTTCTTTCTCTTATTTCTTCTAAAACCATCATACTTCTTCATTTCTGGATAGGTATCTACCCCTTCTCCATGTTCTCTCTTGTTGAACCTTTGAATTTACTACTTTAGAATGGAAAAACTTGTTAAGAAAGTCAACACCCCCTCTGCTTTAGCTTCTTTTCGAGTCAAGGACAACATTCCTCCCTCAATCTCAGTGTATTTCTATGACGAGACTGTTTGGGAAGAAACCCCCTTAAAGAAGGAAAATGAAGTAGCTTTCCCATTGTCTCGTTCATAAAGGCTGGGATTTGTTCCCCACTCATCAACTCCTTAGGGAGATGCTCGAACAGGTGAGTGAGATCGAAGTGGTCTCTTGTCTGTTGACTAGAGGGGTTTCATCCACCTTTTTAAAAAAGAGGCTTTGAATTCATTTGCATCGAAGGAATTTTGAGCTCTTGACTGCAGTGAGCAGCAAAAGTAAAGGCATTGTAAAATCATTATACTAGCGCCTTAATTAGTCATTATTGTAAGCGTGAGATGCTCAATTACATGGACTGCCCTTATATGCCTTCTTCTACTCCTGGATTGGCTCGGACAATGTTCAGAACACGAAAGTGTGCAGTTTCGCCCATTCTCCCATGCTGAGTCACAAGCAAGGCCTCGGAAAGCACAAATGAGCCGCATACAGTGAAACTTACACGTGTGCTTCTGGCCGGGGCTCGAGATAGAAGATATATGATGTGATAAGCCAAATGTTGTTGCTGCAAGGCGAGAAAGAAACTTGTCTGGACATACAATGCACTCATTCTCGTTACAAGAATGAAATGACGCCCTAGCTCGACTTGATATCAAGACTCCTTACAATTTACACCAATAACGACACTGAGCGGCTGAAGATTGTTGGAAAAGGCAATAGAAATTAAGTGAAACATCGGCGAGAAGGCCTACATTAGGTACACCATGCTTTTCTAACCAATCTCTTTTGTGCTATTCCAGAATAGCTAAGTTTAAGAATGAATAAACTCTATTCAAGACTCCCAACTAACTTACCAAGAGGTGTTGTTTGATGGGAAGTGTCGTCCATAGGAATACAAACGAGATGTTTCGGCGTGTAAGTATAGCATTTTTAGTCGAACCCGCCCAACCCAACTATTAATTTTGTCCAGTCAGCTCGATACTAGAAGTTCAGTTAGTTATCAAGCTAGGCATAAAAGTCTTTCATCGTAGAACAAGGTTATGAGTGGCTAGGATGCATCTTCATTACTTTATAAATGAAGTCATTTGACTTGGCATCACTCCTCTTTTATGCTCCCACCTTCTGGGAGAGAAGAAATCATTTACATATCATTAAGGAATAGTTTTGTTTTAGTCCTTGACTTATTAACTCGATCTTTTTGAATTTCGAGATTATGCAACCAGTCTTTCTATGACCCACTCTTTCTCTTATCCACAAAGCAAAGAGTGAGTTACAACTAAAGAGTTGGTGTCGCATGTACAAATAACTCTATTCCATGCTGAAAGTGAAAGGGACGAACAAAACTATGCTTCACCCACTTTAGTAGTGGGTGAAAGGTAGTTGTTAAGGACCTTCTAATCTTTTAGAAAGAAGTATGAGACCACTAGATAGGGATCTCGGACATCCCCATTCTTTCTTTTTTCGAGTTTTTAATTTTTCTTTCCTCTCCTTCAAACTTGACTCACTTGAGCCAAGACCTCTTCATTTAGCTCTCATCCCTTGTTAATTGCAGCAGAGTAGGCGCCTTTTCTTTTGACCATTTCACATCGATCGACAAACAAAATAGAAAACTTCATATAATTGCCTACTACATGTGTGAATAAACAAAATAGAAAATTTCATATGATTTCCCGCAGCATATGTGAATGTGATAGTTTGGAAAGGTCATGAGCTATAAGTTTAGGTGCGTTTTGGCCGCTTGCCATCTCCCAAATAGAATTGATAGTTCTTACAAGGCTCACTTTACTCTCAGCATTAGAAAGAAGTAGCCTCATGTCAATATGAGCTCACGAATTAGTCTAACTATATATAATCGTTATAATTAATTATACTGAAGGGGGATATTGTTCAATTTGAATAAAAAGTAAAAAAATTAACTTTTTATCCTATTAACCAATTTTAAAAAAATTAATTACAAAACAGCCTAATTTGAATTCAATTTAAATTTTTGACTAAAAACGATAAAAAAAAATCTATGCTAATTACCAATCAGCCCTCAAATTAATTTTAAATTGTAGAGTTCAAAATTTTCAAATTCAAATTGAAATAACTAAGATAAATATTAGTCCAAACACAAGAGCCAAATAATTTATCCTAATATTTAGGAAAAAGTATAAATAGTTATACACGTCCACTTTTGGGGTTTATGGTATATTTTATAAAAAAATTTACCTAGATTCGTAGCTAAATCATATAGGTTTACAAATTAAAAAATTTAACATAGATTCATAAATTAGCAACTACAAAAATTCATAAATTTAATTATAAAAATTCATAACCCATAACTTTTAATTTGACATTTAAATATTTCATAACTTAACCAGTAATTTTAACCACAAATTTTATAACTATATACCATATACTGCAAACAAAGGGGTGTTTATTAAAATATTTTTCCTAATATTTATGCCTAATATATATATCTATGTGCACTAATCAAGTTGAGTTTAATTATTCGATAGTCTCATAGTATCATGTAATATTATCTATGTAGTGTTTTTGTCTAATGATGTAGCATAAAATACTAAGGAGCTCATTTGATAACAAGTATAAGTTGAGTGAGATTAATTATGAGGTAAGATTAACAATGAGGTGAGATTGATGCCTGTCTTTTCAAATCTTGTGGGTATAAAAACCCGTTTGGATGGCTTTTGTCGCTTTTTACCATTTCTGAATTCCCTCTCTGAAAATCATTCTTGCGATTTTCGACGAACTATGCTCCCACTTCCGGCGACGTATTTTTTCAGAAATCGGCGACCTTTCACCGTTGAAAAAAATTGTAAGCATCTCGTATTTCCTTTCGCTGCTCTTTTGCTGCTTTGAGCCCAGTTTGCCTTCGTTTTTTCCTCCTCCTTCTCTTTATTTCTCGTTTTCTCCAGAAAGATGGGCAAACTCAGGAAGTTAGTATCAACGCCGGCGGCAATGCATGAGTTTCGGAGTCGATACAATGTTCCGGACGACGTTGGCGTCACCCTGGCCAATCCGGATGACTCCCGAGAAGGGAATTGGGAAAAGCTCCCCCTTCTTCGGCGAGTACTTCGGCATTACCGGGTAAGCCTCATGCAAGTATTCTCTAATGTTTTTAGAGTGGTCATGGCGGTTGTTGAGCTAAACCGTATCCTGGGTACCGATCTGGGCATCTGGGATATAGTTTACTGTTACAACATGGTGAAGCACTCCTCCGGATCATACTACCTCAAAGCGAAGAGGGTGGCTGAGAAACACGTTATAGAATTACCAGACTCTGGTAAGGATGTCGACAACGATTTCCTGTACATAACGGGGAACTTTGAGTTCGGTCCCGGAGAAGAGCACGACATCTTCACCATCCCTCGAAAGGACGGACTGGGACCCGGTAGGTCTCCTCACAACCTGTTTGTTTTTATTTCTCATCGGGTACTGTTTCTTAGTAATAACCGAACTCTTATTTTTTCCTGCTCGGTGTATGTGCCATTGCTAACAATCCTTCTCGCGGGCCCCTTCCTAGTGTGCACTTGGAGGACTTGAAGAAGGTCTGGGCGTACGAGAGCTTGCCCAAACAAAAGAGGCTAGGCCGTGCTGCTCATATACTCCTGAAATATATACCGACGTATAGGAGTTTCATTCGGTCGGATACGTCAGGTGTTCGAATTACTGTCCCTGCCTCGGCGTCAGTGGAAGTGCCGAAAGCCATTGTCCTACCATTCACCCGAGCAGAGAGACAAGTGACCGTCGCTCAGCCTTCCCTTGCCGCTGCTGAGCCGGGTCCTTCAAGTCCTAGGTATACCATTTCTATTTCTTCATCTTCTTCCTCGTCCATAGACCATTTCATTTTTAAAGATCTTGCGGAGATGGTGCAGAAGAAGGCTTCTACCGCCGACCTTGCCCAGTTCCTCACTCTCGGTGGGCAAAAGAGGAAGGTAACCGTCGCAGCAACCACCCTGGCCAATTTGGCCGCCGAATTGACGGAGAAGGCCACTCTGATCCCCAAAGTGGCATCTCAACCTCCCCTGAAAAAGTTGAAAAAGGTTGGGGGCTCCCCTCCAAAGGACAAAGGGAAGGGAAAGGAGAAAGAGGAAAGGGAGAAGGAGAGAAAAGAGAAGGAAAAAGCTGTTGCGGAGCAATTTGGGGATGCGGAGCCGTGGTCTCCCGATTTTAAGAAGGGTGAGCAGGTGTTCACTGTTCAGGACTCGGCCAAGTCCCCGGACACTACTTTTGCTCTGTCAAAGGCTTTATTGCTGCCGGTCGATATGGAGGAAGCCCGAAAACTCCCCCATGAACAGCTAGTGAAATCCTCCATTCGCCATTCTATCCAGGCACTCTTCGATGTTCTTCTCTTCGGTCATCATTGTTATTTTTTCTGGCTTTCTACTAAGTTCCTCCCCCCTTTTTTTAGGGCCTTCAGCGTCTGGTGTCGACCATGGAGAGGCTGGAAGAGAGGGAACTGGAGTTAGCCAAGCTCTTCGAGCAGAACCAACAGTACCTCCAGCAGATGTCGAAGCTGGAGGCCAGCATCCGGGGAAAGTACAAGCTACTTGGCACTGCTCATGCACGGCTTTCCGAGCTGGAGGTCTCTAAAATTGCTCTGAAGAGCTGCTTGAAGGAGAAGGAAAAATCCCTAGCTGACAAGTAGTGCTCCTTGGGAAAATGAAAGCTGAACTGGACGCGGCGAAAGAGGAGACTACAAAAGCATACTCGGCTGGTGTTGCAGAGGCCACCGAAGATTACAAGTCCCAAATCCCAGGCCTCTAGGACGTTATTTTTGGCTTTGCATGGGAGGCTGCCCTCAAGGCCGCTGAAGTTGATGTATCTTCTCCATTGTATGCCAACGTTCCTTTACCGAGCAAACAGACTGAAGAGGTTTGGGAAGATGAAGCTGGTAATGCCGAAGCCGTCGTGGAAGGATTCATCAAAGTAGAGGCTGTGGCTCCGGTGGTGGTCGAGGAAGTGGGCATACCGGTGGAAACGACTGAAGATTTCTTGGCCGCGCCTTGAAGACATTACCTCTTTCTTTTTCATTTATTATTCTTGTACGGCCCTTCAGGGCCTTTTGTTGTAGCTACGAGGGTTTCAGCCCCTCTTTGGTTAATGAAAGAAATTTTTTATCTTCTCATAACTTTGTACTTGCACTATTTCTAGTAGACTTCCATACTGAGAGTATAAATAGCTCGGGCATACTTCTAAACTTTGCTTTCTGAGCACAATTATCCGAAGTGTGGGATCATCATTTACACAAAGGGATAAAACATAACTTTGGAATCAACTCTCATACTAAGGGTTGGATGAGTTCGGATGAATTTCGAACTTAGCATTTTTAAGCTGAAACATTGTTAAGTATGGGAATAACTTTCATACTAAGGACATGATCAGTTCGGATAAATTTCAAACCTAGCCTTTTTAGGCTAGAACATCCTGAGTATAGGATTAACATCCATACTAAGGGCATTATTAGTTCGAATAAATTTTGAACTTAACCTTTTTAGGTTCATTCATCCTAAGTATGGGATTTACATCCATACTAAGGGCATGATTAGTTCGGACATCCATACTAAGGGCATGATTAGTTCGGATAAATTTCGAACTTAGCCTTTTTAGGCTCATTCATTATAAGTATGGGATTTACATCCATACTAAAGGCATGATTAGTTCGGATAAACTTCGAACTCGGCCTTTTTAGGCTTAATCTTCCTAAGTATGGAATTAGCGTCCATACTAAAGGCTAGAGTAGTTCGGATTTACTTCGAACTTGGGCCAACTTCAAACTTGGGCAGCTGAAGAAGTTTACTGTGCTTGTCGTACTCAGTGTATGCCCCCCAAGTTTTTGGCAAGAATGTCAATTGATAAAAACTTTTAATGAAGGGAAAGAGCTCATGCCGGACACCGGCGTTTTATTGTAAATAATAAAAAATTACAAGAAACTAAAAAACTAAAAGTAAAACTTGCAGAGATTGTTAGTGTTCCATGACCTAGGGACTGTTTTCCCATTCATATCTTCAAGGTGGTATGCCCCAGTGCCACCTTTTAAGGTGACCTTATACGGACCCTCCCAGTTCGGACCCAACTTCCCTTGGACAAGGTCCTTCATGTGGCCGAGCATTTTTCTCAGAACTAGATCTCCTATGTCGAGCTCACGGTGCTTCACCCTCTTATTATACCCTTTGGCAAGTGTTTGCTGATAGGCTGCTAATTTAATGGTGGCCATCGTCCTGCGCTCTTCGGCTAAATCAAGGTCCAAGACTAGTACCCTATCATTTGCTTCGGGAGTACTGGCCTCTGTTCAGATTGTTGGTAATCCGACCTCTAGTGGTATAACTGCCTCTACCCCATAGGCTTGGAAAAAGGGGATTTCACCTGTGGATCTCGTTGGAGTAGTTCGGTAAGTCCATAGAATCGAAGGGAGCTCTTCGATCCATCTTCCTTTGGCTGCATCCAATCTCTTCTTCAGTCTGTCGATGATAGTCTTGTTGGTGGCCTCTACCTGCCTATTACTCTGTGGGTATGTCGGGGTAGAGAAGTAGTTCTTGATTCCTAACCCCGAACAAAAATTCTTGAATAGGGAGCTATCGAACTGAGTACCGTTGTCGGAGATAATTGCTCGTGGGATGCCAAACCGAGTGATGATGTTCTTCCCTGTGAACCTCTTCACATCAACGTCCCTGATATTGGCCAAGGACTCAGCCTCCACCCATTTAGTGAAGTAGTCCACGGCAACAAGGAGGTATTTCCTGTTGCCTGTGGCCTTTGGGAAGGGACCGACTATGTCATACCCCTACTGGGCAAAAGGCCAAGGACTTGTGAGTAGGGACAGGTCTCCGGCTGGGATGTGTATATTTGGGCTGAACCTCTGGCACTTGTCACACTTCTGGACATACTGCTCTGCGTCCTTCTACATGTAGGGCCACCAATAGCCCTGAGAGATTGCTCGGTGAGCTAATGATTTCCCCCCAGTATAGCTGCTGCAAATTCCTTCCTATATTTCGAACAAGAGGTATTGGACTTTGTTCGGGTGCACACAGAAGAGGTAGGGCCCAGTAAAGGACTTCTTGTACCGATCTCCCGAACTAGAGACCCAGAACCATGCTGACTCCTCCTTAAAGCCCAAGCTTCATTCTAATCGGCTGGTAGCTCACCTTTCACCAGGTATTCTTTCAAGGGATCCATCTAGCTGGGACCTAGTTCCAAGCAGTAGACCGGCTTCTCTCCGTGGTTGACAATGCTCGGCTGTTTGAGGACTTCCATTGAAATCACCATTTTTTCCCTAGTACTAACAGCTGATGCTAGGCAAGCTAGGGAATCGGTGTGGCTATTTTCTCGGGAT
>JAOTRH010482236.1:0-25272 GCA_034768845.1 Heliamphora exappendiculata | reverse complement strand
ATGCTAAGAAGGTTATGTTTCAAACTATCAACAAGCAAAATATTTTCAATAGAAGGGGAAGGAATTTTATCAATACAGTCAATTTCTATGATTTTTCTTTTGCTATTGTCTCCAAAAGTCACAAATCTGTCATATTTTGGTTTGAGAGATGCAAACATCGATTGGTCGCCTATTATGTATGTGTATTGAGTAAGCGCAATCGAGATACTACATCCCCTCCTTGAATGAGGATTTGAGACATACTTGTAAGGAGAATTAAGTTTTGATTTTTGGTACCCAAATTTTTTTGGGTCCTTTTGTGTTAGTTCCTTGAGGGTGTGTTCCTTTAGGAACGCAAGCCTTCTTGACAGAATTATTTGACAGATTTTTATGTGGGCAGTGTGTGACAATGCGTCCATGTTTATAGTAATGAAAACAAGTGGTATTTGTATGATTAGATGATGCCTTGACAAAAATGTTGCTTAAGAACTTTGTTTCTTCTTGGGTTTATATTCGATCCCAGCTTTGTCAAAAACACATTTTTACATACCAAGAAGTTTATCTAAGTTGTCATTTCTTTAAGTGAACTTGTAAACAATTTTTGTGAGATCCTCAACATTTTCACTCAAAACTTTATTTTTATCTTTCAAACCAGAAACTTGTTTTGATAAAACATATTTTTCATTTTTCATTTTTCAAAGTTTAAATTTTAGTTGATGAGAAAAGAACTTTTTCAAAATAGAATTCTTTGCACCCATTTTTCTCAACTCATCATGCAAATATTCAAATGCACTTTGTAATTTATCTAAAGAAAAAGGGTCAGGGATTATCTCATCATCTTCTCTAGCCATAAGACATAGATTTGCTACTTCATTTTCTTCTTTTTCATCTTCAGAGCTGCTGTCATCACTCTCACCTCATGTAGCAATCATGGTTTTCTAGACACCCTTTTTAAATTGCTTTTTAAGCTGAGGACATTCAATTTTGACGTGTCCAGGCTTTTTACACTCATAGCAGATGATTTCTTTATTTTTGAGGTCGTTCTTGAATTTGCTAGAGTCGCCCTTGAATTTGGTAGGCTCGCCTCGGTGTCCTTTCTTCTTGAAAAATTTTCTTCTTTCTTGTTTCTTCTTTCTAGGAAACCTCTTGAATTTTTTCGTGATGAGAGCCAAGTCTTTATTCTCATCACTTGAGGAGTCTTTCTCGGATTTTTCGTCATGCGTTGTGGATTTAAAGGCGATGCTTTTCTTCTTATGGTTGTCTTCCTCATCGTCCATCTTAATGTTTATCTCATGGGTCATGAGAGAATCAAGAAGTTCTTTTAAGCTAAGCATGTTCAGGTCTTTGGCTTCTTGAATAGCAGTGACCTTAGCTTCTCAACCCTTGGGCATACACCTTAGAATTTTTCTTACAATTTTTGTATTAGTGTAAATTTTGTCAATAGATTTTAGTCCATTAATAATATCAGTGAAGCGAGAAACATATCAAAAATTGTTTCATCATGCTTTATTTTAAATAATTCATAGTTATGCACAAGCAGACTGATATTTGGCTCTTTCACTTGATTGGTACCTTTATGAGTAACTTTGAGTTTATTCCATATTTCTTTTGCGGTGTCACATATAGAGATCCTATTGAACTCATTTAGGTCAAGTGAGCAATATAGGAGATTTATGGCTTTAGCATTCTTTTGAATTTTCTTAATATCATTTTCAGTCAATTTAGCCTCTGGTTTGGGGACAGCAGCCCCTTCAACAGTTTTGGTGGGTCTTTTGGGTCCATTAATGATAACCTGCCAAAGGTCATAGTCTACAGTTTGAATGTAAATTCTCATTCTAGCCTTTCAATAATTGTAGTTTGTTACATTGAACAAATGGGGTCTATTGGTCGACTGACCTTCGAATTGGATAGGTTCGATGCTAGTGGTTGCCATATAAACTATTAGACGATTAAGTCAAAAACAGAAGTCCAAACTCTGATATCAATTGTTAGTTCTAGGCAATCCAAGAGGGGGGTGAATTGGGTCTTTAAAAATAAATAACAGTTTTAAAAACTTTTTTGAAAACCTTTTAATATTGCAATAAAATTAAGCAGGACAAGCAAATATAGAAGCAATTAAAATATTAAAAAGGTTAGGGATAAAGAGAGAGAACCAGACACCAAGGATTTTATAGTGGTTCGGCTTCTTCCAACTCTACGTCTACTACTCAAGTTTTCTCTTGAGTATTTTTACTATATAGAATGCTTCACGGGCGCATTCCAAGCTTTTACAACTTTAAGACTTCACTTGAGTAAACCGAATGTTTACAGGCACATTCAAAAGCCTAACACAGCTTCAAGAAGATCCTATGAAAACAATCCATTGTTTTCTTCTAATTTCTTTTGAACTCTTTTTTGATGAGATTTACTCACTCACTCAAAGGACAAAGGGTGACTCACCATTGAATACAATAAATGAAGAGTACAAATGAGAAACACTCACTATTTTTACAGAAAAGATTTACAATAAATGAGAAAGTAAAGAGTGATGAGGAACAAGAGCTGAACATTCAGCAATAAATGAGAGCTTGAGAATTTTGAGTTTGATTCAGCAATAGAACAGCAAATGAAAGTCTCCAGTTGGAGTAAATGCTGAGAGCTTACTCCTTATATAAGCTCTTGTGCATTCATGACTGTTGGAGGTAGGTGAGAGCAATAAATGCCAAAAATTTAACCGTTGAGGTCTGCCGCGAATTTGAATTTTCGTCGCCGGTGTCGACACAAAAGTCTTTGGTGCCGGCACAAAGCGTTTAGGGCAGGGATCATTAAGTGGTTGGGTTGACACAAATTTTCTGAGGGGTCGATGCGATTTCTGCAATCTACCTTACTAACATCATGGTGTCGACACATTTGGATCTGGCGTCGACTTGTTTGAAATTTCATCATCCGGGGCAAGCACTTTGTGTCGACTCAACTTGTCTTTGGTGTCTACACTAAATTCAGCTGGAAGTCTCGGTTCTTTTGTGACGACACATTTGGATTTTGGGGTCGACACCAAAAATTTTCAGAAGAGCTCGGGACTTTTGTGTCGACTCATTTTCTCATTTGTGTCGACACTCAAAATCTGCAGGTGGTCTTGGTTGTTTTGTGTCGACCCAAAATTCCGGATACCAAAAGTGCGAAGTATTTTTGTGTCGACACAAATTAATTTATGTCGACTCATTTTGAGTCTTGTAAGTTTCGGCTTTTTTGTGTTGACATAAAATTTGTGTGTCGATGCTAATTTTTGATACATGAAGGCAATTTCATAAAACTGTTAGGGTGTCAAACCATTTGTTTAATAGGTGTTGACACACTTGATATGCTTCAAGTATACTTTGCCTTAAAAGTGTTTGACTTATTTTTCAATTGATTTCAACACAAAATATTCTCATGCAAGAATACTAAAGTGTTTTAATTCTTTTGAGAAATAAGTCATTTCTTTAGGCTAAAGGTGTCAACCGTAATTGTTCAAAATGGGTTAATATTTTCATTTTAAAAATATAAAATATTATCATTTCAAAACCATTTATTCTTAAAAAATGAATTATGAAAATCATTAAAAATTAAAATATAAAGCCTTTGGGCTAGCTGGAAGGAAAAAAAGAAAAAGAGCTCATGGTATGCCCATGAAGACAATTTTCTTAATAACTCCACTCCTCGTGGAGTAGATAACCCGACTCATGTCTAAAGACAATTTTTTTAGTAACTCCACTTTGTAGCAATTTGTCGATGTCTAAAGACACTTTCCAACATAATTTGACTCTAAGGGTATGTTTGGGCTAGCTTTTAAGCTGCATTGTTTAGTTTTTAAAAATTTTAATTATTTTTTTTCCATATTTTAATCCAATAAAAATAGCTAATATTATATTCCAAACACTTGAACTTTTTTTCAAATAAAATTATTATAATATTCTTAAATAAAAAGTCAATTCTACTCACAAAAATAAAAAAAGTCATGTTAATATCCCAAACACTACAACTTAAAAACTGAAAGTAAAGAGCATTTTAAATATTTCAATAAAAAGAAAAAAAGCAAAAAACCTACTACAAAAAATTATCCCAGACATACTGACTTTTTTTTATTCCTCTTTTTTTTTATAAAACTAAATCTCTTAAAAGTCAAGCTTAAAAGCTAATCCAAGTAGGCACTAAGACCAACTTTGAACAAAAGTAATAGAAAAAATTATCAAGAGC
Organism: Heliamphora exappendiculata; assembly: GCA_034768845.1. Lineage (NCBI taxonomy): Eukaryota > Viridiplantae > Streptophyta > Magnoliopsida > Ericales > Sarraceniaceae > Heliamphora > Heliamphora exappendiculata. Next base: position 21,078 of record JAOTRH010482236.1, on the reverse strand, counting down.
AACAACATACTGACAAACTAATTCAATCACAATCTAAAAAGCTAACTGAGACTTTGACATATTTATTTGGGGTTTTGTCACATACAACAAAAACAGCAAATTGATTTTACCCATCAAAAACCTAAGGTTGAAAGTAACAAAATGAAAAATCAAGACTACCAACAAACCGTTAATATACTTTCAATGAACAAACATGAAGTTACAAAATTATCCATCAAAAAAACTTGTATCGAACACGTTTTAATATTGATAGAAATCGATAAATATAAATATTATATAAGATTTCATTAGGGTTTATCTTTCTAAAGCCTTGAAATCTAGAGAGAGGGAGAGAGAGAGAGGTACCAATTTCTAGTGATGGCGGTCCAATGATCCTGATGGAAATGTAGCGGCCCTAGCGGTATAATTTTGAGATAGTTCTGTTGAGGCATTTACGGTTCCAAAACAATATAATACATGAAAAAAATTTAATCTTTGTTCAAAAGTTACAAGATTACGGGACCTACAGTATATATATATATATATATAGAGAGAGAGAGAGAGAGAGAGAGAGAGAGAGAGAGAGAGAGGCACCAATTTCTAGTGATGGTGGTCCAATGATCCTGATGGAAATGTAGCGGACCTAGCGGTATAATTTTGAGATAGTTCTGTCAAGGCGTTTACATTTCAAAATATTTAATCTTTGTTCAAAAGTAACACGATTACAGGACCTACAATATCGTAAATAAGGATGTGAAGTTTGTGCAATAAAAAAATTATAATAGTAAGAACCCAATTTCCCTTGAAATCTTACTAATGAGAAAGAGTATGCATATCTTTGAAAGTGTCCAAAGCTAGATTTTAATTTATTGACATGAATGAAAGATATAGTATGCATTATACCTATATATTAACTTTCAGAGGTAATCACAATGTTCAAAATTATGTTCACAATTAATGGATACAAAAAAACCATGCAAATTTGAACAACTTTGAAAATTCATCAATAGAGCTATGGAGGTTGTTATTTCAACCCCTAAGTTCAATGAAAAGAAATTAGATTACCAATATGAATGATTACTCCTAAAAGGGAATTATGTTAGGGATGAACAGGCTTCGTCAAACAGATGCCATGCACACTCACTAATGCATTCCAACTTAAAATCTGCATCAACAGCGAAAATAGTTACAGAACTTTAGATTATCTCTTTCAAAACCACTTCTAATGTTATCTAGATAAGGCTACTTCAACAATCAAAACAATAAAATTGAAATTATGTGACGAATTTACCACTGTTAGTCTTCACGCCAACAGAAAAAGGAAATCAAGCTTATTATGGCTTAGCGACAATCAGTCTATGCCAACTGGCGCTGGTTGAAATTAAATGGCTCCACTTTTCTAGGAAACAATGAACTATAGTGCAGTTGCGGTGTATTTGTAGTAGACAATACACAACCAGCGCCACTTGGCATAGACTGGTGCTGGTACCCTGGTATATCCTTTGATTTCACACATTTAAATGGCTATAAAAACCGGGGCAATGTCTGATTTAATCTTTGATTTCCCCATTGAAGTGTCAGAAATGGCTTTATAAAAGGATATTGAGAAAATCCACATGTTCCATATATATAATGAGCAGTGGTCCATATCCCGTACCCTGGTATATCCTTATTTTCATGCTTTTGTGCCTTCTTTTTATATAAGTAAACTCAGATATATATCTGCCAACCAGAAACTAATAGAGAGAACAATGGGCAGAAGCTTGATATCCTTTGATTTTCTTAGTCGCTCCTGCCTCAAACACTTGAAGGTTTGCGCTTCTCTGAGCCTTTCATTCCTCCTCAACTTCCACCTCCTTGTATGAAAGGTGAGGGCTTCGTGGCGAAAAGAAAAAGACATGGCTAACCTGGTTGGTGAGGTGCGGTGGATTGGGTTGTGTTGGTTTTTGGGCCACAATTCAAAATTACAGGTCGGGTCTCGGGCTCTAGGGTAGGGCTAGGCGCAGCCCAGAGCTCTTCGGGCTCAGGTGGGCCCGGCAAAGCCAGCCGCCACAGTGACAGCCCCGACCCTGCCCGACCTCGGGTGGCCCTCAAGCTTCGAGCTGTTTTTGCATCCCTAATATGTGTGTGTATATATGTGTGTGGAGAAATTTTGCCGGAAGTCCCATTTTATGGATTTATTTCAGATTTAGTCCTAAACATGAATTTAACCTTTCAAATCCCAATAGTTCTGTGGAGGCTTACTAACCTATTCATCAAAGGCAACGCAGATCTTTGACATCTTTAGTGTATTTAATGTATTTACTGCATTACTTTAAAATCTAGGGAGAGGAGGGACGGAAGCAAAGATGAGCCCCAACCCCACTTATCGCTTTCCCTTCCACCTCTTCCCATCTAGAGGTTAGTTTCAATGTGGCTTCTAATGGGGTTCCAATGCTACCTACATGTTGTTTGTTATTAACATATTTCCATGGTTCGGAAAGTATGTTTTAGGTATTTTATGTTTGAGGTGTTTTCTTGTTGTGGGTATCTAGTCCACCTTGCCTCCGGGTAAGTAAGCCAATCTCCTCGCCTCCAGGAAAGTATGCCATCGGACCAATCTCCATACAGGCTATTGGGCCAATCTCCTCACCTCCAGGCAAATAGGCGTCGGATTAATCTCCATGCAGGCTTCCAGGCCAATCTCCATGCAGGTCGTTGGGCCAGCCTCTTTTGGGCAAGTGGGCCAGCCCCTTTTGGGTAAGTGGGTCAGCCCACGACCCACACCATCTCCAACATTAACATGGTCCTAGGCTGGGAGCAGGACCTAGGCACCTCCTCTCTCGGGAACATAGAAGGTACGTGGTTTGGAGGCTATAACTCTAGGGTTTGTCAATGGAGTGGTGCCCAAGCAACTTCATATGACCGGTCATAGTGAGAGAGACGCCTGACCAAGACACAGAGCTCTTTCAGGCTTAGGAGCTGGTATCTGGCAGACCAAACCTGCAAATATTGTGATACGCCGTATGGTACCTACCTCAGCATATCGTACGGGACATCAGAGTTAGCAGATCATATCTGCAGAACCAAAGGCAGGTGGAACACCCGTCATTCTTAGTGATCTTGAAGATACATGTGCCCCTCCACACCGCCTATAAATAGGTACACTTCTTCCAGAGCATATCATTCTCAACCAGATCATCTCAACCTCTCCATATCTCCAATTGCTCTCCACTACCACCCTCTCTCTTTCTTTAAGGCTGTCCTGAGTTCTCACCTCCTCCACCTCCGGCGTCCTTGGACTACTATGGTGCACTTTATCTTCCTAGACTTTACTACTCCGGTCTATGCCGGGACCCTACACCCACACTTGCCTTCATCTTTTTTCTCATGCAAGATGCCGTCCAAACTACTAGAGTCTGCTACACTTCATTCCACCACTAATAAATAAATAAATAGAGTTATGGATGGCCACATTAGAGTAAGGATAATGAGTTTCTATACTGAAGCTTCGTAGTTTTGGCAAAGTCGAATTACTTATCCCTCGGCCTATTAGTGAACCATCTCTCTAGGAATTGTGAAAGATGTTCTGCTAGAAGTACTCGTAGCTGTCAAATCATGAATTGAAAGTCTAGTTTTGTGAATCGTGAATAGAATTGAATCGAGAGTCGTATAATGGATCCAGAAATCTCAAAAAGAGTAGAACAAGAAAATAGTGTGGGTGGGAAATTTTTAGAATAAATGTGAGATACTTTTAAATGTTAATCAATAAAAAAAAAGGTTTAGAATAATGTTGTGGAATGGTTGAGTCTAACAAATCAAACCCATTATTAAACTATGTTTGGATCACCAAAATAGTAATAGATAATTTCATTTTAAACATTCTTACAAGATGTTTTTTTGACATTTTTTCACATAAAATGGATAAGTGAAATGGTTAAAAATTTGTCTGAGTTTGTCTAGTTCTTACTAAATCATCTAATTATTAAGTGAGCAACAAATCTTGGTTGATTGGTTTTTATTTTCAGTTTTTCACAATAAATATGATAAGTTGTATGATGTCATTTTTATATATAAAAAATAGAGATAAATATGGTTTCAAAGTTTGATCAATTGTCTGCAGAAGGTATCTCAGTTCATGGGCCGCGCTGCACGCCTTAATGAAGCTTTCTCATTGGTGAAACGGGTCCCGGTCATACGACCGTCTCTGCCTGCAGCTGGGGTGACTCCATGGCCTGTGATGAGTTTGCGATGATATTCGGTTTGGGAAATGGTGAGTAGAAATGCAGAAAAGTTCGTGAGGTAAGTCTATGATTATATGGTTGTTGTGTTGTTGCTCGTATACTCCATGAATTTGGGTTTCGGTTGTGTATGAACCTTCAGGTTGATAAGAAACTGTTGTATCATTTTACAGTTTGTGGATAAATTTGAAAGTTTGCTTCCTTTTGGTATCCCTGATGGCAACTCTTCTAAATTGTGTAAATTTAACTGTGCCTGCTGCTGCCTTCTTTTTCTGTCTTTATTTTTAAAATTGAGATGCAGTTGCGGAGCTCTAATCTTTTGTTTCTAAACTATAGGGAGTTATTTCATTTTCAACATTTTAAAAACCCGTGTAAGCTGCCTGCAAAATGTGAAAATTCACTGAATGGGGTCATTGCTGAATGTGGCGATATGGCTTTTACTGGTGCGCCCTCTCCAAACTCCTCCAATCCGATAATCCCAAATACCCATAGGCGTACTTATTACTTAAGACCAATTGACCTGCAAATCATTTAGATCTTTTATTTTCTGATAGCCAGATAAGGTTCAAGTAATAATTTCGGCTAATGATCATGGAGTAGCCACTGAGTTTGACATTTGATAGATGGGAGACATTTGATAGAGGGGCGATTCGTTATCATTTCCAATGGGAGTCACATATCACATGTTTGGGACTTGAAATCCATTTGAGTGCTATATCCTTGGGTTTGGTATAGGGGAGGTATTATGTATCATCCCCTCTTGAAGTTGCTATATAACCCTGCCACTCGACTCTACTCGACCTACCACCTTCTCGCTTGACCATCTCTGTGCACCTGTCTTCCCCTAAGCAACTCAAGTATAGAATATCTCATTGGGAAAAACAAAACCTCGTGAAAAATTGCAGAGAAGAGGGAGAACTACGCCAAATTCTATGAACCTTTCTAGCAGAATCTGAAATTGGGCATGCATGACTACAATCAAACAAAGCAAAATTAGTAAAATTGCTCTGATTTCACTCAACCAACGATTGAGAGGAGGTGACTAATTGGCTCACTATTGGAGCCGCTCAAGAAGAAAAGTTATGAAGTGTTATACATAATTGATGCCATTGATCAGTACATTTTTTTGGGATAATTAATTATAATATAAATAAATATATATATATATGTTTACAAGAGACATTACAAGTATATATATATATATGTTTACAAGAGACATCTCTTGTAATTATATCAAATACCATATATGAGGAGTCCTCCTAGTAACACGACAACCAAAAAAAAAAAAACTTACAACAAATAAAACCCTCTCTGCTTAACAACGGAGGTATCCTAGCTATGAACGCAGAATCCATGCAATACCCGCGTGAAAGAAAAAAAATGCCAAACTGACAAGTCTATGCACAATTCGCATGGGTAGGACGCATTACAAAACAAACAAAACCAAGTTGACTGAAACCCTATTCAAAGTCGGGAAAACATTAGAACCCTATAAGCTCAGGAAGTCAGATGCAGCCTCAAACTAGCGTACCATCCTAGTACTCAAACATAACCTGAGCAAACGAAGAACCGAACACCTCCTGACCCTATAAAATGCTCTACCAAAAGAGACCGCTAAAGACCAAACTACTGTGGCAAACTACCAAAACCATAAGATTGTCTTTAATTTTAGTTAAAAAATAATCCAGATAGGAAATCACCAAAACAGGCTACAGATTAAAAAAATTTGATACCGAATAATCAAAAATAAAATATGATAATACTCACAAAGTTAGTTTACGATTATACATTTCGAAATCTTGTTGAATTGATTCTAGTTGTTGCAACAAAATTTAGTCAACAATTCGGCACGATTTTTTACTAGAAGTCAAATCTCCAATACACGTATTTTGTTGTATTCCCGAATGTTAGAATACGATTGTAGTGTGGGCTACATTCTTCATATTCTTCAAAATTAAGTTTAGATTTTCAGAAAACGTAAAAATCTTAGCCACCTAATCGACTGATTGAATTATATAAATTATGACATCAGGATTTATAACCACGTTTAAATAGGTTATAGCAGGGACATGTGGAGTAAATAAGACATGGATTTTTAATGTAATTATTAAATCCTCCCTCAACTCAGAAGTAATTTCACAAAAATATAAATTATAATTTATTTTAGTAAAGAATTATAATTACACTTTCAGCCTTATTTTCATAATATAATAGTATTCGAGCTCATGTTATTAAATACTTATTTATTCTCTAAACGTTAAGATTATAGATATCAGTCGATTAAATTAAATTACTGACAATTATATTTAATAGGCTTCTTTCAAAAATCTTAAAAACCTTTCGTTTAATTTATTTGATTGTCGGATTATAAAATTTACCTGTAGGGTTTAACTCGGTTAAAACGTATAAGTTTCCTTAAGAGAGTATCATCAATCTCGATATTTTAGAACGTAGATTCCATCAATAATTAATATCTACCATATAATTAATATCGTTATCCAACTTACCGAAATTATAGACCCATAAAAGATCGTATCATATAATGAATCAAAATAACAAATATTAAATATGTGTCTAATAATTATTTTAGAATTAAAAGTATAAGTACTTAGAATAACCATGAAATGTAAATTAATTTATATAGTCAGTATAAAATTAATTACCCAAACTTGGTACTGTTCAATACAGACATAGTGTACTAACATAATTAGTCGAAACAAATTTTGAAACAATTACTATTTTTCGTAGTCAAGACAGATCTACTAAAATATTTTGCTACAATCGTACTAATGATTTGTCCAATTCTATCTAAGACTGTGAACTAAAAATTTATATTCTACAAGAACCTTTAATATGGTCTTCTGTGTGCAAACTAAACTCTACACATCAAATTAAATACTATATAAAATAAAAAATATTCATGTACCCCATTAAATAAATAATGAAACTCATACATTATTCATTAAGATTTTCATAAAATGAAAAAATTAATTTCACTAATAAATAAAATTAAATACTAAAATCAAAATAATAGTTTTTGGTATACAACCATAGCAATCTTTCACTTATACTCAAAACTATGCTGCCATACATCTAACTCTCATGCCCTCTACATGACTGTCAAAAGTATAGCTGATAAGCTCTTTATTTGTCTGCTAATGCAATTTTGATTACAGCAACGTCACCCCAATGTATAATCTCTTGTATCAGGTATATTTACGATCGATGTGTATAAACACATATCTCAAGGTAGGCTTTCAAAAAATCTTATCTAACTGAAAATTCGAGTTTGTATACTTGAAAGGTATTAGACTGCTTGTCTGGTAAACCAACATATAATTTTGTCCTTTTTTGGTACTTAATTATATGTTTTACCGCTGTCTAATACTTCTGCCTTAGATTAGACTAATATTTGTTAACCATGCCGATGACAAAACAGATGCTGAGTATAGTGCAAAGTATGACATACATGAGACTTCTTACTACCGAAGCGTAAGGAAATCGCATTCATCTTTTCTATCACAACAGCTGTCGTAGGACATTGATCATTGGATATAGTAATTCCATACCTGAAAAAGAAACCCTTTCTTGAATCCTGCATACTAAAACGCGTAAGGATTGTATCGATATAATAGATTGTGATAAGCCCAACATCTTCTGTTTTTAATCTCGCATACGCTTGATCCCAATGATGTAACTGGTTTCTCCTAAATCTTTCATATTGAGTTGCTAGATAATCATACCTTTACCGAAAATAATACCATCGCATCATTTTCGATAAGTAAGATATCATCGACATAAAGTATTAGAAACACCACCATACTTCCATCACGCTTGTTGTACACACATAGCTCGTTACGACTTTGATCAAAATCATAAGACATAATGACTTGATCAAATCGAGTATTCGAATACCTAAATACCTATTTAAGCCCATAAATGGATCTTTTTAGTTTGCACAATATGTGCTCCTGGTCATTTATTGTAAACCCGTCTAATTATACCATATAAATGTGCTCGTTAAGAATTTTGGTAAATTAAGATGTCTTGACGTCCATTTGCCAAGTTTCGTAATCGAAATGAGCCGCAATGAATAAGCGAATCTAGATAGATTTAAGCATGGCTATTGGCGAAAAGGTCTCCTCATAATCGATCCATTCTTTCCAAGTAAACCATTTTGCAATAAACCTAGTTTTGAAGCTTTTTACCTTCTTGTCTGCTTCTTTCTTCTTCTTGTAGATTCACTTGCATCTGATGAATTTTATCCCTTCAAGTGGTTCTACAAATTTCTAGACTTGATTAGAGTATATAGACTCTGTCTCTAAATTCATAACCCTTTGCCATAACTCTGCATCTTTATCTTAGAGTGCTTTATTTTAGTTACAGGGTTCAGTATCTAATTTTTCTAGGATCCTGTCAAAAGACTCTGTTAAGAACATATACCGATCGGGTTGACAAACAACCCTCCAACTACGACAAGGCACTACTTGCGTTTGTGTACTAGTAATGACACGTTGTGCTGATTCTTAACCCTGTGCACCATTATTCACATGCTTTTCTGTTTGTAAAACCGGCATGTTAATGGCAACATCCAAATCTGGTTCAGGATCAGCACATGTCCTGATAATCCTATTACTACGACAAGGCAATAGGATATCGATGACACTTTCTCGTGGTGCTTCTCCTGTACTACTGGTATTTTCTATTAGCTCTTCTAGAATATTTTTACTTTTAAGCTTGTGGTTCATTACATAATACTCGTTCAAGAATCGGGTATTGGTACTGATAATGACCTTATAATACTTAGGATTATAATAGTAACTATGGATAAACTAATAGCTAAATAAATTAATAATAAAAGTAATAGCAATTATAAAATCAAATTTAATAACAATAGTGAATAAAATATTAAATTACAAAATACTAATATAATCTCACTACCTAGATACTACTAACACACACACATTCTCCAACACCAAGATATAGTATGTGTGTGTGTATATACACGTCTCTACATCTCCAATATTATATAATTCAAAATGTAATTCTCCAATTCAAAATGTAACTCTCCAATATAATAATCAAAAAGTAACTTTAAGTCAAGATATTATATTTATACAACAAAACTTAAATAAAAACAAAAATACATCACATAAGAAATTAAATAATAATAAAATAATATTAAATAATAAAAATTAAGTTTTAAACTTAATTTCACCAATTTATCTATAATGGCCGGCCATTATAGATACTATGACACTCAATCTCATTTTTTTATTACTTTGTGTTATAATCTCTTTGCATGCATGAAAGATTAGTAGCTTAAGCCATGTCCACTTTACCCACAATCATCATTACATTCCTTGAGCTAACAAAAATCTTTTTAAAAGCACAAACCCCTCCCCTGGGTTCAGCACATCCACTCTCCTAAACAGAAATTTTTTTCTCTTCAAAATAAGTGTTAGTTGAGCGCTAAAGGGAGATAGAGAGGAAAAAGCTTGGTGTTCTTGGACATTCTTCTTCAAAGTTTTTCAACATCTATCATCTTCAACACCTATACCATGGTAAGAATAATATTTTTATACATTATTTTCTCTCAATATGGGTCTTTGTGGCTTCAAAAAATCAAAGGGGTTCAAGATTCATACTCAATTCATGGGATGAGATCTAAAACCCTACTTTCATTCTTATTTTTCTTTCTTCATCCATGCACCTTTTTTTCTTTGTTATGATCTTTAAAAATGGTATATATTTCATATATAAGTCATAAATATGAGAGATATAGCCATGCATGCATAGGTCATGAACCTAGAAGCTAAAAAAACACATGAACTTTGTGAGTTCAAATCTGTCAAGAGACTTTATTCGCTAAAAATTTAATTTTTCTCTATTTTTCGGTTGGATCTAGATTTGTTCCTATGCTCTGAAACTTTTACTGTAATTTTGTGGTGATGTTTACCAGCATAATTTTTCTTGAGGTCTAGATCACTAATCTTCTAGTTTCTAAAAATTGAGTTTGAAAAATGGTAAAATAGTCTGTCTGGAAGGACCACTTTGAATCAACACCATTTTTTGTAGAAACAAGATCGTAGTGTGAGATCAGTGTGGTTAGTTAGATATTTGTCTTATCTTTCAAATCCCTTTGAAATCATTTGCAAACCTTGAAGGAAGTTGTGTCAATTATCCCAACACAGTGTCAAATTTGGACAATGTTTGGTGAAAAATTTATATAAAATAAAAAAAATAATTTTAATGCAAGTCCAAGTCTCAGAGCTTTATAACTTATATATCTACCTCTGTAAAAATTTTAAAAATTAACCAATAAGCATAGGTCCTTCATTTTAATTTCTTAACCGACTGAAAATCACGCTATTATGCTGAAGCTTATTCACTGTTATGTCACACAAATTTTTTTTTGCAAACACTGAGGCCTTAGAGGCCAAATCCAAAAAAGTGGTCAACATGAAAAGTATTCAGAACATCCTAAATATGTTATTTACAAAATTTTAGATTTTATTTTCGAGTACAAGTAATTTAAAAATCCTAAAAACATAAGCTAAAAACTCAAATCGCTGACCGTGGTTTAATGTGCTATGTGTTTAATGCTATTATTTTGGGTTTTCTACATTTGTGCTATGCATGTTTAAATAATTTGAACGCGTGATATTGTTTTAAAGTGTTTATATGAAAATAGTAGGTTAAAATACTTGCATGCAAGTTTGGTTCAATCGTTGGCGAGTGTTTATTGTAATTTTTTTAGCATTAAAATGTGACTTTGCACTTATTAGTACACTTTTGCCTTCCATGTTAAATAGTCATACTCATGCTTGGATTAAATTGAAAAAGTGTAGTTTTAGCATATTATATAATGCTACATCATTATTGGGTTGTGATCTAACGGGGTTCACTAAATATTTTAAGAAAGAGATGAAATTGGATGATGACTTGACTCATGAAAATTCGAATTTATGATATCGGCTATATGCCACGGTTATTTTGAGGTGGTTTCCCCAAGTGCTATATGCACGGATGATTTTATGAATCTTAGTGAAGAATGGATTGGGTGGCGAAATAATAACAGTTAGACTTTCGCGATCTCTCGCTAAACCTTGACCTGAGATCCAAGGGTTAGACCGTATCGATGATGTGATTCTCCACACCTTGCAGTCAGTGATAAACTGGTTGGATACTTAATTCGGCTACATAGTCATCCACAGTTGAAGGAACGCCGTTTATCGGTCGATAGACTTGGTCTGCGTGGTTGGGATCAAGGTTATGATGCTTTACCTCGGTTGGGGAGAACCTAAAATAACTTAGGATTAAATTGGATTAGAATTGAACACCTGCTGAATTATTTTTACCATATTTACTGTTATATTTATCTGTTATTATCTGACCTGTTGTATGAAAAAAAACTTGTATATCTATGTTGTTCCTTTTGGGCATTAGCTCATGGCGTTTTATGCTAGGTTTTGAGGAACCAGAGGCCCCTGTTGGTGATACCGTGGAAGAGGAGATGGAACCTTGGCTCCCGTGAGCTGGATTCTCACCAAGTCTGCTACATCGGACCATTTTTCTACCCTAACCTCGCACTGTTTACTTTATATTTTCTTTTGACAGAAACTTTATTTCTGGGTCTATAATCGTAACTATTACTTTACTTTTATTTTACTCGCTTCAAATGGGTAATATCGCTACTTAATATGTTCGATGGGAATGAAGATCTTGAAGCCAACACACAAAATTAATTACATTACCTACGAACTAGTAATGGAGACCGCGAGATTTATTTGTGAATAAGTTCGCTCACGCACCGAGTTTTTAAAATATTTTTTAGAGTTATAAAAACTGTTTAATTAAAATATATTCATAATTTTCGAATATCACACGTTGCCAAAGATTCATATTTTAACCATCTTTACATGTTATATGTATCACAAATAAAAATTTTAAATTTTACTTGTTTTATAAAAAAATAATTTTAAATAAAACCTTAAGAAATTAATTTTTCATTACAGAAGAGAAATTAATTTCGAATAACAAAATTAATTAAAACTTAACAGAAATCATTAATCGAAAAAAATCTACGTATTTAAATAAATAAATAAATACATTATTTTTTATTTTTTATGGTTATGCTAAAACTCTTTAGCTAAAGAGTTTCTCTTTATCAAGAAAGTCTCTAAACCTATTAGAATTAGAATTCTAATTTTTTAGTCCTATCAGAATACTGCAACCAATTAGAAACCTTGTAGCACTCAACAATGGCAAGTCACAACACCGCTAAAACACTGCCGCCGCCGCTGCTCGTGCCTAGCTGTCCTACTGTCGCCGAATAGCCACTACGCAGAACTGCCCTTCGTCACACCTTCCTTTGCTGCGCCTGTTAAGATTGTATACTAAAAACTATAGTTTTAATTTTAATATTTAATTTTATTTATTAATAAAATTAGTTTTTTTATTTTATGAGAATCTTAATGAGCAATATATGCATTTCATTATTTATTTAATATCGTGCATGGATATCTTTTATTATATATAATATTTAATCTGGTGTGTAGAGTTCATTTTACACACAGAAAATCAGATTAAAGATTTTTATAGAATATAAATTTTTGGTTCATATTTTTAGATAGAATTTAATAAATTATTAGTACGACTGTAACACAATGTTTTAGTAGATCTGTCATAATTACAAGGAATGATAATTATTTTGACAATTGTTCCAACTCATTGTGCTAGTAAACTTTTTGTGTATTAAATACGACCAAGTTAGGGTAATTAATTTTATACTGATTTTATAAATTAATTTATATCTCATGGTTATTATGAGTGCTTATACTTTTAATCTCGAAATAATTATTATTTACGCATATTTAATATTTGTTATTTTAGTTCATTAGCGGGCGCGATCTTGTATGGGTTTATAATCTTAGTGAGTTGGATAATACTATTAATTATATTGTGAATATTAATTATTGACAGAATTCATGTCTCAAAAAATCAGGATTGATGATACCCCTTAAGGAAGCTTATAAGTTTTGATCGAGTCAAATCCTGCAAGTGAATTTTATAATTTAATCGCCAAATAAGTTAAGTGGAAGGTTTTACGAAATTCTTAAGAAGTCAATCAAATATAATTTTCAGTAATTTAATTTAATTGGTGGGTATTTATAATCTTAATATGATGAGAATAAATAAGTATTTAATGACAGAAGCTCGAATACGACGATTTTGATAATAAGACTGAGAGTACAATTATAATTCTTTAGTGAAATAAATTAAAATTTATATTTTTATGAAATTTAATTCTAGGTTGAGGTAGAATTTCATAATTATATTAGAAGTTTATATCTTATTTACTCCACAGGCTCCTACTGTAACTTATTTATATGTGATTATAAAGTCTAATCGCTAGTTGATCATAAATCAGTTATAGGATTTCTATGTCTTGTAAATACAAAGATCAAGTGACTAGGCTGGTTCTAAAGATCACGATAGATTAAACCCCATATTTTATTCGTGTTCTAGCATTCGAGAATACAACAGAAGACTTGTGTCGTAAATTTAACTAGAAGTTAAAAAATCACGGCAGATTGTTGAGTAGAAATTGCTGTAGCAATCGGAATTATCCAACCAAATTTTGAAAGGTATAATCTCAAAACTAACTTTGAAAGTATTATCGGGTTTTATATTTGATTGTTCGATGTCAAAAATTTTAATCTGGAGCCAGTTTCGGTGTTTGCCCGTTTGGATGTTTTTTTTGGCTAAATTTATAAATATAATCTTATGATCTTGGTCGTTTACTCTAACAATTGGTATTAGAGTCGTATTTATTATGTATGATTTAATCATAGGTTCGGGTAGATTTAATTTGAGCTAACTCTGTATTGTAGTCAATCTAATCCCGATTTTTAATGATCATTATTTTTAATGTTCGATTGCATAGTTTATTGATTATTAAATAATTTTTTTTAACTACAAGAATTGATCGTGGTAGATTGATTATTTTTAACGTTTGATTGCATGGTTTAATGATTATTAAAGAATTTTTTTTAATTACAAGAATTGATCGTGGTAGATTGATTGTGAACTTTTCGGAGGTATAACATCAATATAAAAATAATTATTCATGGAATTGAAAAAGTATGCACACGTGGATATGATTCACTAATCCCATATATCAAAGTTGAAGTCATGAATCACGGTTGCACTAAAAAACAAAAAGCATAAAGCCAAGTCTAATTCCAATCGGTGCATGAATGGGATCATCATAATTCGGTCCAGAATGTATATTTGGAGCAAAACAACAAATCATGCCAAACGGTCCCCAACACAAGCAGCGTAAACAAACATATTAATCCTAAGGAATTCGGTCACGAGGAGTAGTTCGGTCACAAGGAGCAGGCGCAGCCCTCGGTAGTTGGCAGCGCGTTGTGCGCACATGGCGGCGCGGGCGGTGCAGTGCGGCGGTGGCTGCAGCAGTATTTTAATGAGACTGTGAGTCTTATAGGGATTTTGATTAACTGCAATCATCTAATAGGATGTGAAAATTAGAATTCTAATTCTGTTAGAATTACAGGTATTCTAGATGAGCATAATTTTTTTGGTTAAACAGTCTTAGGTAGACTACAAAAGGCAAGATTTAATGTAATTATTTATTTAATTAAATGCGTGAATGTTTTTATTTTTATTTATTTATTTTATTCAGTTTTTATTAATATTATTAATTCAAATTTTTTTTTGTAACGAAAATATAAAATAAAATTTTCTTTAATTAAATTATTATTTTTAAATAAAATTTTAGAATTCTATTTGTTACATAAAAATGCATTTAAAGATGATTGTTTTTAAAATTGGATATATTGAAAAACGTGATGATTAATTTTAAAAATTTTAAATTAATTAAAAGGAGTTTAATTTTAATAAATTATTTTTTGAAATTTGTGTAACAAGAAATAAAATTAAATTCCTGATTGTTATTTAAAATTATTTTTTCAAAATAAATAGAAGTTAAAAATTTTATATATTACACATAAAAACACGTAAAGTTGGTTTAAAAATCAAAATCTTTTGCAACATGTGGTTTTCAAAAATTATAACTTTATTTTAATTATAAACAGATCTTATAATCCAAAAAAATATTTTAAAAACTAAGTGGCCGAGGGAATTTATTCACATAAAAATCATGTGGTCTTCATCACTAGTTCGTAGGTGACGTAATTAATTTTGCGTATTGGCAATAGGGCATTCTTTCCCATCGGACAGAAATAATTACGGGATTATCGATACGAACCTCTTTTAAGGATAATTCTAGATAATTGCCAGTGTGAATCACTTCTCCATTTGAAAGATTTATTGTAAAGCGATTGATTCGGAATTAAGTGATGATTTATACTTAGCTGCAAATAATAGTATACTCTTCATATGAGTTATTACTATTATTTATAGGATTAAATTTACGTCAGCTATTTAATTTTACTTGGTAAGGTCTATTGCCTAGATAGTAAAATTAATAGGAATTGATTTGTATGAACAAATGATAAATAGTAGATGTTATTCTCATCAAAGCATGCTATTCACGGTGTACCAAGCTGTTGACAAATTTTTTTTAAATGGTAGAGGGAATTGATTTTAAAAAAAATCAAAATTTTGTTTGTAATGACCCGGTACAGACCCTAGTTGTAACAACCCAGTTGATAACGACCCGTGTAAAGACCCAGCCCAAACTATAAGTGTTAGTGACGGATAGTCCACGACACCTAGAACACACAAGAAAATCAGAACCCTAACTTGAATCGAAAACCTTAAGTTCAGCCCGAAAATTCCAAATAGGTCCAAAACTCATGCAACAAAACCTTAACACCCGGAGAGGCTCCTAACATTCTAAATGAAGTAAATATTATGAAATAATGAATTAAAAATAAAAAAATTCTTATAAATAGGGTAAAATGACCGTTTTGCCTATAATATAGTAAAAAGTCTTAAAAATCTAAATTTTGACACATGGATAACTTAAACCAAGAATAAAAGTACAATTAAGTAGTAAAGGACAAAATAACATCAAAAATAACAAAATTACCCGTTAGTGACCGACCACCTTGGGAAGAGTGCCAAAAAGTGACTTTTTACTTTTGTTTAGCTTAAAATGATGAGAAATGTATTAAATTAAACTTTATGATGATCCAATACTTATTGAATAAGTAATATATATAATAATATGGTGTTATAGGTTAACAAAAATAAATAAATCATTATTGAAGTTCATACACAACAAAATAAGTTAAAATCATATATTGCCAAAATAGCTTAGTTTGAATTAAAAGACCACATCTATTTAAGCAATTGCTATGAAAATTATAATAATACATGAAAATACTATATATTATAATAAACGTACTAAAATATTAGGTCTCAGTAGAAAAAGACACCAAAAAGATAAATCAAATTAACTTTTAATGCATTTTCTTGCACAAAAGGATACGCAAACCAATGCAAAATCCTTTGATTGATGGGGGATCAGGTTTTTGTCTCCCAAACAGCCCCCTAGCTGTATTTATTTTCCCCACATTTGATTTCTAGCCCCTAAAGTGGAAACATCTTAAATCATCTCACATCTCACTTATTAAAAAGAGAAAAAAAAGTCTTTCCATTGTACTTTATGTCCCCCATGTGTTTCCTAGCTTTCTTCTATATAAACCAAGCCAAATAGCCTCTTCTTGCCTTCATAATTTCGTGCAAGAGAGGTGAGGGACCAAACCTTCATAGTGTTGGAGGTAAAACTACAAAGATCATTGTTTTTGTAAATGATTTTCGGTAAAAAATTAACTGGATGGGCAAATGCCAAAATGAAATCCAGATAAAAATTTTGATATCGAATGATCAAAATAAAACCCGTGCAACCAAAGTTAACATAGAAGAATACCTTTTGTCGATCGATTCTTCAACTACACTTTGATTTCGAGTTGAAACTCTAGTCAGATCTTGTATTGTATTTCCTTACGCGATCTTCAAATGTATTGTGGGTTACGAACTATCGAGAACTTATACCGACAGAACCCATATATATTTAGTATTGAGAGACAAAATATATATTATGATATGGTGAGATATCAAACTGGTTCAGCCTACCCGCATATATATATAGGGCAACAGCAGGGATCTGTGGAGTAATTATGAGTAAGATTTCTAGTGGAACATAGATACCAACTAGTGGTTTCTGTAATTATGGAATGACACAGCGGTTTAAGAAACTGATCATTGGATAGAGTGATTCCATATTTGAAATGAAAAAAATTCTTTTTTGGAATCTTGCATGATAAAACGAGTAAGGATATCTTCGATATACTTTTCTTGTAATAAGCCCAACAACTTTTGTTTCCGATCTCGCATAAGCCTGATCCTAAGGATGTGATTGACTTCTTCCAAGCCCTTCATATCAAACTGCCCAGATAACCATACTTTAACCGTAGATAATGCCCCATACATCGTTTTCGATGAGCAAGATATCGTCTACATAAAGTACTAGAAAGATTACCATTCTTCCGTCACGCTTCTTGTACACACAGTACTCTTTCGGACTTTGATCAAAACTATAAGACTTAATGGCTTGATCAAACTGAGAGTTCCAAGATCTCGATGCTTGCTTAAGTCCATAAATGGATCTCTTAAGCTTACACAACATGTGTTCTTGGCCATTTGCAATGAATCTGTCTGGCTGTATCATATAGATACACTCGTCAAGACTTCTGTTAAGAAAAATTGTTTTGACGTCAATTTTCCAGATTTCGTAATCGAAATGAGCAGTAATGGATAAGAGAATCCGAATAGACTTAAGCATGGCTACCGGCAAAAAAGTTTTCTCATAATCAATCCCTTCTTTCTAAGTGAACCCTTTAGCAACAAGTCTAGTTTTGAAGGTTTCAACCTTCCCGTCTACTCCTCTCTTTCTCTTGTAGATTCACTTGCATCCAATGAGTTTTATCCATTCGGGTGGTTCTACAAGTTTCCAAACCTGATTAAAATACATAAATTTTATCTCTGAATTCATAGTCCTTTGCCAAAGATCTGCATCTTTGTCTTGTAGTGCTTCATTGTAGTTACAGGGCTCGGTATCTAGTTCTGCCGACATCTTGTCAAACGACTATCCCAAGAACATATACCGATTAGGTTGATGAACAATCCTCCCACTACGACAAGGTATTACCTGTGTCTGTATACTAGTAGTAACAGGTTGTGCAGAATCTGAACCTTGTGCATCAGCACCCTGTTCTTGATTTGCACCTGACCCGATAATACTCTCACTATGACGAGGTAATGGAATATCAGTGACTTGTGGTTTCTCTTCCCTCCTATTGGTATTTTTTTCAGTTCTTTCAGAACAATTTTGCTATTGGGCCTGTTATCAATAATCTAATCCTCTTCTAAGAATCGGGTATTAGTGCTAACAATGACCTTCTGATCCTTAGGATTATATAATGAATCACTATTCGTTCCCTTAGGATACTCTACAAAGAAATAAACTTTTGTACTCGGTTCCAACTTATTCGCATTCCCTTTCAGCACATGTGCTGGACACCCCTAAGTCCGAATGTGTTTTAGACTAGGGTTATGCCCTGTCCACAATTCTGTAGGAGTAGAAGGTACTGACTTAAAAGGAACCAAGTTCAGAATATAAGCCGCTTTCTCTAAAGCGAGCCCCTAAAATGAAACTGGTAAATTTGAATAACTCATCATTGACTTTACCATATTCATAAGAGTCATATTTTTTTCTTTCTGCTATACCATTCTGTTGTGGATAATTCAAGGTGTAGTGATCTGGGATGCAATCCCCTTTGATGACAAGTAGTCCTTAAACTCTCCAAAGAGGTATTTTTTACCACGGTCGGATCGTAGTGATTTGATACTTTTACCCAGACGCTTCTCTGCTTTCGCCTTGAATTTTTTGAATTTTTCAAAGCATTCAGACTTACAGTGAATTAGGTAAATGTATTCGTACCTTCGGTAGTCATCAATGAAACTGACGAAGTACTCAAAGTCACCTCTAGCTCGGATTGTTATAGGGCTACACACATTAGAATGAACCACTTCCAACGGTTCTTTAGCTCTATAGCCTTTGGCCGAAAATGGCCTCTTAGTCATCTTACCCTATAAGTAAGATTCACAAACTGGAAGTGCCTCCACTTCCAATGAACTCAAAGGTCCATCTGTTACCAATCTGTTTATCCTTTTTAGATTACTATGACCCAAGCGTAAGTGCCAAAGAAACGTTTAGTTTATTAAAGAAGCAAAATTTCTCTTATATGGTAATATAAATGTATTATTCGTTTTAGTTAGTTATAGTGTAAGAGATATTATGGTAATAATATAAAAATCATCTACCAATGTGCCAGAACAGATAACCAGTTTATTATCCTTAATAACCACAGAGTTATTAAAATAAACTAAATATCTATCTTTAGCTAATCCAGAAATGAAAACTAAATTCTTTCTAATTGCAGGTACATAAAGATAATATCTTAATATTAACATCTTCTATTGCAATTGCTGTTACTTTTGTATTATTGTCCATATGCAGGTAAATCTCCCCATCACTAAGTTGTCGAGTTTTTTAGAACCCCGTGCAATGAATTGCAGACATGATTAGTGTCTTCCGTATCTACACACCAGGTACCAGTCGATAACACCGCTAAATATGTTTCCACAATCAGTAAATAGAAATTACTCTGTTTGTTCTACTTTCTGAGAAATACTAGACATAATTTTTTTCAATACTGGGTCTGGTTTCAGTAAAAATATCTACCTTCCGACTTTCTTACACAAGTCCGGGGCCCGCTAACTACCCTAAAAATTGTGTCTCCCTATTTCTGAACATTTTTCTTCTTCATGCCTTTCGTCCCAGATGAAGAACATTTTTCAGAAACAAACACATTTTCCTGATATTGAAGAAATACATTTATAGTTAAAACTATATCTAAGTTATATTTCCAATCAACAAAATTTGGTCCCGTAAGTTTGTTTTTCTTTGAGTATTGAAGCGAGCGAGTTTAAATCAATTTTAATTCTGAGAATCACATAATTAAAATACCGTTAATTATGATGAGCAAAATTTTAAATTTATTTTAATTTAGTTCACTCTACGATTTTAAAATTAATTCGCCAACAGTATGGTAACTTGAGAATAGCATACCACGATAGGTGAACGTCTACTATCCATCATAAGACCAGACATGTCAATTTCTTTTAATTTTACTATTTAGGCAACTGACCATACTAAGTAAAATTAAATAGCTGACATAGTTTCGGTCTAGTATATAATAGTAGTGACTCAGATGGAGAGTATACTATTATATACAGCTAAGTGTTAACCATCACATAATTCCAAATCAATCACTTCGCAATGAACCCTTCAGATGGAGAAGTGATCCACATTAATAATTATTCAGAATTATCCCTAAAGAAGATTTGTGCTGGCGATACCATAATTAATTTGTCCTATGGGGAGAAATGCTTTACTGCCAACACGCATGGTTTAATTGTATCGCCTACAAACTGATGATGGAGACCGCTGGATTTATTTGTGAATAAATTTTTTCTACCACTTAGATTTTTAAAATATTTTTTGAGGGTTACAAAAATTTGTTTAATTAAAATAAATTTATTAATTTCGAAAGTCACACGATTTGAAAGAATCAAATTTCTTTCCGTGTACACGATTTCAAAAATTCTGCTTTATCAAACCACATTTTCGTATTTAAATACGTAACAAATAAAATTTAATAAATACACATTTTTTCTTTAGCTTTTCAGCTAAGGTAGTGATTAAAAATATTTATTTATTTTATTTTTTGTTTCACATTTTTTGAAAAATAATAATTTA
>JAOTRH010482225.1:0-25273 GCA_034768845.1 Heliamphora exappendiculata | reverse complement strand
CCCTCATAGCTAGGGATCAAAACCTAGAACAAAATATAAAACCAGCAGCAAAATAAAATCAAGAGCTCAACAGGCTGCGGCCTCCAACAAAACCTGAAGCACAGCAAAAGACCGGGGCACAACAGGCCGCTATGTCAAAGGAAAGGGCAAAGCCTAAGGAATTACGCTCCCACTCGGAGCTTTTTCCTTTTAGGAGCTGGCAGCCAACAGGACCTGAACAAATCAAACAAAATAAACCATTGATAGTACAAAAAAATCACACGCACCCAGAGGAGGATATACAACTAGCAGGCAAGAGAAAACTCGGCACTCCAAAGAAAAAAAGGCAAATCTCACAAAAGGGACCAGACAAGTGTATAGCTCAAACTCCAAAGGAAAAGAAGCAAATCTCACTAAACTCCTTGTTGCGATAACAAAACCTAGACTTTCCACGCCAATCTGCATAACAAAAAATACTTACAGGGAAAAATGTTAGAAGCCTCACAAAACACTCACCCAATATGACTGTATCACTTAGCACTCCAAAGAAGAGGAAGAAGCTAAACTCACAGTCATCCAAGTAGAGCTACCAAGCTGCAGCAAACAAGAAGTAATTAATAATTGACATTAGTTGAAAAAATATCCATCCCCAGGCTCCACTTGCCCTGGATCTCCATATTAGTCTGAGAAATAGACACTCTCCTAAGGGTGGAAAGCCTCTCTCTCACTATCTCAGAGATATCCTGAAAGACTCTCCCAGCCCTTTTTAGTACCCTGGAATTTTCTCATATTACGTTCCTTTCATATACAATAAATTGAGATAGAAAATGCCAATCTCTTGACGCTAGCACTCAAAGTTTTACCGATAACCTTAGTGGCTAACACATCTTTCCACGTCATCTAAGAATTCGCAGACCAACTAACCCCACACTTAGCTAAAACCCTAGACTCGGGAGGATCTAATCATCGAAACTCTCTCATTGCCACTGTACCCCTTGAATCGGGAGCACTTGCTCCTCCCCTAGCCTCCTCAACTAAGGCTCGCATAGTCGTTAGCATCTCTTGGATAACATCAACACTGCCCACTTGTTTCTGTTAGGAATGCACATCCCTTTTTTTGGAAACATTGGCAAATGCACGACCTCAATCGCGGCCTAGGCCTCTATGTCTTCTCGGTAACATCGCTCTATATAAGAAAGGACAAGGAGAGATATCAATACAAAGGTCTAAACCAACCCATCATCCTTTAACAAAATCATCTTTAATTAAGTTGTCACATAACAAGTACCATCACTTCAACACATCTCACGTAACGAGGATGACCAATTGCAATGACACATCAATCCGGGCAACTTGTTTAGATTTCTTATTAGAATAGACGTCGGCCAAATGTCTTTCTAACTCGAACCCCACACTAGTCAACCAGACGCCTAAGGGCATGACACATCATCTTAAAGATCCAACCTCCATACCTAAATATAACATAGGATGCAAACACCAACTCACTTCTTTTTTTGGGTAATTAATTGTAACATAAAAAAAATAAAAATGTACATCTTTCCAAGGGGTATACCCCAGGTAGTTACATCACTTGCCAAACAAACAAGGAAACTAAACAACATGAACCCCCTAACCCCCACTTAGGAGCGGGGAAAATTCTAACAAAAGAAACCACATACAACCCCAAGACTGGGGAGGATACAAAATACAAAGCCAATCCTGCAGACGAAATGGATGGCCTACATCAAACGAGCAACAAACCACTAACCAACCCCACTAGATAGAACTACCAACTTAAATGACCAAGAGATAGTTTTTTCTTTTTCTTACCACTAGACTGCTTGGCCTGCTTTCTCCTTGCCTTCTGTCTAGGGGACGAAGGAGGGGCTTCATGCTCCCCGTCAATCAGAGTCCATAAATCCGTAGCCTAACAATTGTCCTCATCCAAAAGTGCTCAGAAGGAGTTAGAGATCGCCATTCCTTGCTTCTTTTTGCCCACATCGGTTGATGATGTAAAATCCACAGTAGGTGCATCATCTCGAGGCCCCTCATCCACAGCTATATCTTGCTCCACACAAGGGGGGAAACACCTGGCGGGGTCAAACATTGCTCAGTTCTAACTCTCTCCACTGGGACAGGAAGGCTAGTCTCCGTAATGGGACCCTTTGCTTGAGTTGCCGCGCATAACCAAACTTGAGGGGCCGAACTACTCATATTAGCCAAAATACAAAGGTAATAACAGTTGCAGTAGGAGATGTTATACTCAGTTTTGGTAGAGATCAAATTTTAATATTGAGAGATTGTGTTTATGTACCTGGCATTAGAAGAAAATTAGTTTTCGTTTCTAAATTGGCTAAAAATGGATATTTAGTTTATTTTAATAACTCTGTGGTTATTAAGGATAATAAATGAGTTATCTGCTCTAGTACATTGGTGGATGATCTTTATATTATTACTTTAATCTCTCCTACACTACAACTAACTACAATGAATAACACATCTAATTTTACCATAGAAGAGAAATTTTCCTTCTTTAATGAACCAAACATTTCTTTGGCACTTACGTTTAGGTCATATTAATCTAAAAAGGATAAATAGACTAGCAGCCGATGAACATTTGAGTTCATTGAAAGTGGAGGCACTTCCATTCTGTGAATCATGCTTAGAGGACAAAATGACCAAGAGGCCCTTTTCGGCCAAAGTCTATAGAGCTAAAGAACCGTTGGAGCTGGTTCATTTTGATGTATGTGGTCCTATGACAATTCGGGTTAGAGGTGATTTTGAGTGCTTTGTCAGTTTCATTGATGACTACTCAAGGTATGGATATATTTACTTGATGCGCCGTAAGTCTGAATGCATCGAGAAATTCAAAGAATTCAAGACAGAGGAGGAGAATCGTGTGGGTAAAAGTATCAAATCACTACGATCCGACCGTGGTGGAGAATACCTCTTTGGAAAGTTTAAGGACTACTTGTCATCAGAGGGGATTACATCCCAGTTGACTGCACCTGGCACTCCACAGCAAAATGGTGTAGCAGAAAGAAGGAATAGAACTCTTATGGAGATGGAAAGGTCAATGATGAGTTATTTAGGTTTACCATATTCGTTTTTGAGACTCACTTTAGAGACAACAGTTTACATTCTGAACATGGTACCTTCTAATTTAGTACCTTCCACTCCTATAGAATTGTGGACTAGGCGTAAGTCTAGTCTGAAACACATTCAGATTTGGGGGTATCCAGCACAGGTGATGAAAGGGAACGCAGGTAAATTGGAACTGACGATGGAAGTTTGTTTCTTTGTGATGTATCCCAAGGAAACGAAGGGTGATTTATTTTATAATTCTAATGATCAGAAGGTCATTGTTAGCACCAATGCTCGATTCTTGGTAGAGGATTATACTATAGATCGCAGGCCCAAAAACAAAATTATTTTAGAAGAACTAAGAGGAAATACCAGTAGAATGGAAGAGGAACCACAAGTCATTGATATTCCATTACCTCATCATAGTGGGAGGATTGTCGGGACAGGTGCAAATTAAGAATAGGGTGCTGATGCACAGAGTTTAGATTCTGCACAGCTTGTTACTGCTAGTATATAGACATAGGTAGTGCCTCGTCGTAGTGGTAGAGTTGTTCATCAATTTGATCAGTATATGCTCTTTGGAGAATCATTTGACAACATTCCAGCTGAATGAGATACCAAGCCCTGTAACTACAATGAAACACTTTGACTAATATAGAGTAAGTTTATAATTTCTAGAGTATGTATGTCATTTTCATCATTTTAGATTTTATTTGCACTATTTACTTATTTATGTGTTGAAGGGCTAGTTAGATTATGTAACGTCCTGAACCCCGGGAAGCCATAAACTCAACCCAATTTCTTGTAACCATAATAAAAACATTTTCTTCTGACAAAATAAGTATGCATCTCAAAGGCCAAACAAGATTCTTTAATTTCAAGAGTTCCTTTACAATACATATATTATTACAATAATCCATTTTCACTTCTACACAATCATGATGTAGTATAAATACAAAGAAAACTAGATCTTCCCTCTGCCCCTTCATCCACATGCATCTTTTGCCCTGATAATGTCCTGGAACCTTGAAACCCGAAATGGTTTTGGATATATATACATGAGCCAAATCTCGTAGGATAAAGACTAATCAAGTATTATGCATGATTTGTGAGGTGGGATGGCTGTAACCGAAATATAAACAAATATAAGTTTCACCAAGTCATTTTTTTTGCTCACACACACACCCACGCACACCAATGTCCCCTTTTTAACTCATTCCTTTATTCACATTAATTCGTACGGTTCATTAAAATCAAGTGCTTAATTTTCACATTTAATCTTCAAATGTAAACCTTCGCGGGCTTTCACCGCAGGACCGCAGCCCCTCATTATGCATGAATCTTCATGGGCTCTCACCGTAGGACCGCAGCCCCGCATTATGCAAATTCCACATTCAACCATGGGATTTCAACTCAAGTTAATAGTTTCATTATGTAGCTTCCCATAATTCACATCATTACTCGATGTCACTAAGCACCAACATAAATATTAACTCAACTATAATCACATCATATTTCTTTAGGTACTCAAATTTTGTTTTCATAGCTTATGCATTATGCATCATCACTTCAACACGTAAGTTCTCATGATTCTCATATTCTTGAGCAATTTCACAACGTATCAACACGAAATTTAATTCAATACTAATTATATTATTTGAAAGGAAAGCACCCATCATATGTATGTACAAATACGCTTAAAAACTCATTTTATTCTTTCCAAGGCTTGGAATTTTATGTTATAATATGATCATGCCAAATCACAACTCTTCAATAACCCACTTTGTAAACAATATCCATCCAAACTTATTTAACCCAACACGATTCAAAATGAAACAAATTATAAATTCAAAACATTTTTGAAATACGCCCTACCGAGGGTTTAACTACTGTGATGAATAATTCAAAAGTTGGGTTTAAAGTTCCCAAAAGCGAAATTTTTAAGAAAAACATCAAAAATTTTAGAAAATACCCAAACCGATCGATTGATGAAGAGACCGATCGATCAATCTCTTGCCTGCACAAGAGTATCGAGAATACCAAAAGACCGCTCGATAGACCGATCGATCGGTCTATCGAGCTGTCGTGTTCTAGGTCATACCATTTATCGAGCAATGTATGTATATCATTTCTTTAATATTATGCATGGATGCCTAATATTTTGTATAATATTTAATCTGGTGTGTAGAGTACGGTTTACGTACAAAATATCATATTTTAATTTCTTGCAGAATATAAGTTTTATGTTCACAGTTTAGATGGAAATGGACATACCATTTATACGATTGTAGTACAGAGTTTTAGTAGGACTGTTTTGGTTACGAGAAACAGATAATAATGTCATTTATTGTTCTGACTTTCTGTACTAGTATACTTTGTGTGTATTGAACGGGACATTTGGGGTAATAATTTTATACTGACTATATAAATTAATTCACACTCCAAAGTTATTATGAACAGTGCTTATCCTATTAATTCTAAAATAATTATTAATTTGCATATATTTAATATTTATTGTTTTGATTCATTAGAGGGTGCGATATTATAAGGGTCTATATTCCCGGTAAGTTAGATAGCGGTATTATTTATATGGAAAATATTAATTATTGAAGGAATCTACGTCCCGATGATCGGGATTGACGATACCCCCTTAAGGATGCTTATAAGTTTTGACCGGACCAAACCCTGCAGGTGAATTTAATTATACGGCGGTCAAATAAGTTAAGCAGAAAGACTTAAGAAATATCAAGATACCGATTAAATTAAATTGCCAGTAATTAAATTTAATTGGTAGGTATCGAAAATCTTAACTTGTAGAGAAATTGTAAGCATTTAATAACATGAGCTCAATGAAAGGTCTTGAGATTATGGGTCTAAGTGCAATTATAGTTCTTTAGTGGTGTGAACTGTAATTCAGTGTTTTATATAAATTGCAGAAATCGCTGTGTCTTTCCATAATTGCAGAAACCGCTGGTAGATATCTGTGTTCCACTGGAAGTCTTCTTCATAATTACTCTCTAAGTCCCTGCTGTAGCCCTATATATACGCGGGTAGGCTGAACCAGTTTGAGATTGGTAGATTTTATATCATTATTATTATGATATTATTTTTATCTTTCAAAACTTAAATATATTGGGGTTCTACCGGTATGAGTTCTCGGAGGGTTATAGCCCACACTACGTTCGAGGATCGCGTAAAGAAATACAGTAGAAGATCTGATAGGAGCTTCAACTCGGAATCAAATTGTAATTGAAGAATCGATGACAAGAGATATTCTTCTAAATTAACTTTGCTTGTACGGGTTTTATTTTGATTGTTCCACGTTAAATTTTTTTATATGGAGCCCGTTTCAGTGTTTGCCCGTCCAGTTATTTTTTTACCAAAAATTGTTTACAAAAATAATGATCTTGGCAGTATTGCCTCCAACATTATGTTCATGGGTTATAATTATAATTTTTCTTGGGCTAAATTAATTAGGTTTAACTAAAGGAGTTGGGTTTTAGAATTTTACTTTGCCCTTATTTCTAGTCTTTTCTATAATCCATGATTTTTCTTGAGTTAAGTTGTAGGACTCCGATTCTATGATTTCGTGTGGCTTCGAATTTCATATCATGTGTTCTTTAGGGTTCTATT
Source organism: Heliamphora exappendiculata (assembly GCA_034768845.1). NCBI lineage: Eukaryota > Viridiplantae > Streptophyta > Magnoliopsida > Ericales > Sarraceniaceae > Heliamphora > Heliamphora exappendiculata. The sequence continues at coordinate 18,577 of JAOTRH010482225.1, read as the reverse complement.
CTCGTTTAATCCTATGCCAGTGTACTATTTTTGTTGATCGTCACTCCTATTTTGGTGACCTAAAATTCGGGCCCTTAAAGGTTTCATTTCTTGTTTCATTAAAAGATTGTGTAAAAATTATACTTGGGTTTAGTTTGTCTCTTTTGTAATTCTTCCAACCTCTTGGACTAACTTGTAAATTTTATGATCGTTTATAATTTTAGGTTTCTCGATTTCAGTATTAGAGAATTTAGTATTATGTAGGGTTTTATTTTAAATTTTAGGGTTTTGTTTTCTTTTTAATCCAATTTCGAGGTTCTAGTCCTTGTGGGTTTTCATCGCTAATTTCTGTAATTTGAAACCAAGTACTGTTATATACTTATTCATTAGTTAGTGTTTGTTGTAGAGAATGGATGAAGACTACTTCAGAGACTTTCGTACAAATAGAGAGAACTGAGGGATTTGCATATAATTTGTCAAAACTAAGATTGTTGATGACTTCTAGAGTGACTATGAAATTTTTTTATGGTATTTTCGTTAGAGCCTTGTAGTTTAGCACCGATTTACCAATTGTTGGGTGTCTATTGGTTAAATGTTTAATTATCTAACAGTTCAAGATTAAACATGTGTAATTATTCAAAATAACAAAGCATTAAGCCGTTTTGTATATTTCTATCTTAATTATTTGTGTTGGCACTTAACTTCCTTGCTTCTTAGACTTAGAGTCTTGTTATCTGTGCATGTCTTTATATTTGGTTATCTCTAAAATTCTGTTATTGTTTAGTATCGGACTATAATTATTTTTTCTTCTAATAGGGTTCTAGGGTTAAGAGATACATTTTCTTCCCTAGGATTTTTAATTCGGAGATTTGATTTTAGGCTTAATCTTTTTGGATTCTTACTCTTGATCGAACCAAAATCTTAAAACCTAGTTTCGATTGATTTAACATTCTTAATCTAGAGGCTTAAAAATCGGGTCGTTACAATAAATTCTTATTCCTTAAAATTAAGTGTTTTTTAGAAAGTTTTTCTTGAATTTAATATACAAAATAATCTAACAATTTAAGCTAATTCTAAATTTTTACTCAGAATTTATAAAATGTATCAATTTTTAACTCAAAGTATTTTATTAACACTAATTAAATAATTTAAGCTACAACACTTATTTTAATATTTTGTGTATAAAATTTTATATTTTTATTTTATGTTAAGTAGAACTTTTACTCTTAAAATACATAAAATAATATGATTAACTCAAAGTAATAATTATCTCGTAGCTTTTATAAAATATAAACTTTATTAAAACTAATAAAAAAATTAATTCTTATTATTATTTTATTTTAGTTAAAACCTATATTTTTAAAATATTAAACTTTTATCTTTCAAAATAAACTCAAAAAAATTCTAGTTAAATATAAATTTCAAAACAACTAAGAAATTATGTATTATTATTATTATTGTTATCTAATATAATTAGCGTGTCATGCAATTAGAAACTATAGAAACGGAATGTACAGAGCAATGGAACAACGGAACACACAGGGTGTTGTTAGGCTCAGGCCGCAATTTTTTGGCAAACTTCGGACGCTCGTCTTGAAAATCTGAATGTCGATTTTGAATGTCAGTTTTGGTGGCCATTTGTGGCTATTCTAAGATGGCTGCGAGACGAGTCTAACCAAACTTATGGTGATTGAAACGGAGGTCTGAGGTAGTCACAATAGGTTTTTAAAGTTAGATCGGTAGATTAGTCAAAAAATTTCCAAAATTATCATTTCCTTGGTGTATTGATTTGGAGGTTGTTCATGGCGGTCTCTGGGGGTCTATGGTCTCTGGGGGTCTATGGTGGTCCTATGGTGGTGTTAGGACAACCAGGAGGTTGTGGTTGGTGATGGCAGAGGGGTGGTGTGTTCGGTGGGTGACAGTGAGGTGTGTGTGGTGCGGCGGTTGTGGTGATGGGTGATCATGGTGGTTGTGTTGGTGGTTTTAGGGTGTGGGGTGGTGGCTAAGTGGTCATGAGGTGGTGGTGTGGAGACCCGGTATGCTTTATTTTATTTTATTTTTGGTTAATTGATTAATTCCTTTAGAATGCTTAAAATTAACGGGCAAATTTCAGAGAATTAATAGTACATAATATATGTGATTCGTGTGTCGTGACACCGAGATAATAATTTGTTGCTAGTTTTGGGATATTAAAAAATTTAACTAAACAATATGAATGTAACTTAAAAGTTTAATTAAAATTGAGAAGTGAAGTGAACAAAAAAAAAGTGAAATATGAAACAAACCCAACAGATCAGAAATTCTTCTCCGACATCTGTAGTTTTCTTCCTCTTTGTTTGTTTTTCTATTTTTCTTGGTTCCACGAGAGATTCCTAGAACTCTCTTGAGAGAGAGAAGAGTAATTCATAAAGAGGGGTTCTCTTCCTAATCATGCCCAAAACCATCACCATCAGCCATCTTCGAGAGAGAGAGAGAATAGGGAAGCGTGTGACGTGCCACCACCGAGCCACCACCATCAAATATTGAACCAAGATGGTTGATATGGATTAAGTTAGGCTTACACAGCTCCGCGGTGAAAGACCAAAAACTTGCACAAGATGGGGACCACATGCCCACGGGTTAGCCCTTAAAATGTGATGGTTGTTTCGTGATGAGTTATAGAGCGACCCATTCCACAATGGCTTCGCGTAGCTTATTGGGCGTGAATAGGGCGATGTTTCTATAAGTTGCATCCGACGTCGGTTCAGTGCTTTGATTAATGAAATGACAGTAAAATGTGAATAAGAAATTGAAGAATGGGAAAGAAAATTTTATAATTATATAATGGATAAGATGTGAGTTAGTCTTTTGTTACTGATTAAAAATAAATTGTGAAGTATGTCAAGAGTAGAAAATAATGGAAAAAAAAAGAATGTTTATGATTGAATAAGATTGAGTAATGAGTTTAATAATAATGCGAAAACAGAAAGAGGCATGAGCAGTTCTTATAAAGATGTAAGTCTAAATATTGGATAACGAACTAAAAAGAATGGAAATAAAACCAGAGCAGAGATAATTTGAAGAATGTAAGACGATTGAAATTAAGTGGAAGAAATAAGAACATAAATCAATCAAATGGTGGAAATAATGAAAATGTGTTGAATGATTTAACAAGAAAGTAAAGATTAAGTAAATAAACAACGAAGAGATTAAAAAAACGGGTTATAAACATGATTTGATTAAAATTGCATTATAGCATGTCATTCACACCTCAGAAATTATGCATTGCACTGTTGTTAGTCTTATCCTACGGCCTTTGGCTCAGGTAGTTGTTGAACATTTTTTTTAGTCACAATTTATTTTTAATCAGTAACAAAAGACTAAAAATAAAGAAAAGAATGTTTATGATTGAATAAGATTGAGTAATGAGTTTAATAATAATGCAGAAACAGAAAGAGGCATGAGCAGTTCTTATAAAGATGTAAGTCTAAATATTGGATAACGAACTAAAGAGAATGGAAATAAAACCAGAGCAGAGATAATTTGAAGAATGTAAGACGATTGAAATTAAGTGGAAGAAATAAGAACATAAATCAATCAAATGGTGGAAATAATGAAAATGTGTTGAATGATTTAATAAGAAAGTAAAGATTAAGTAAATAAAGAACGAAGAGATTAAAAAAAATGGGTTATAAACATGATTTGATTAAAATTGCATTATAGCATGTCATTCACACCTCACAAATTATGCATTGCACTGTTGTTAGTCTTATCCTACGGGCTTTGGCTCAGGTACGTTGTTGAACATTTTTTTTAGGTCCTGGTGAACAGGAGAAGAATTAAGATATATTTGAGCAGTTCTCTTAAGCTTTGGAGATTAAGTGGTGATTTTTGTTATATTGTAAACTTAATGTACGCAAAGGATGTGTGAATTCTATGGAAATATCTTTATATTTTGCAAAACACTTTGGGATTAGATATGTCTTGTTACTCAAGTGGATTAATATAGATGTTATAGAAATGTATGTTTACTGTAGAATCAGAGAATATGATTAGTATGGATATTGAGAATGGTTTGAAATCACCGTGATGGGGACATTATGAATTTTGCGATTGTGAGTTGGAATCCAGGCGGTACCTGATGTATAGAGTGATATCTGAATTTTACAGGTTTACAGAAAATTTGGGATAGTCCAAAAAATAGAGGAGACTCTGCCTAAAATTTTTAATTTTTGTACTTAGAATATTTTTGAAGATTAGGAAATGTATTTTTTTTAAAAAAACAAATTACATTCTAGTGTCTTTCTTTAAAGGAGGTTCAAACCATAAATAGGGTTTTAAAGAAAAGTCTTCTCGGTGATTCGGTAACGCTGAGTTATTAAGTAGAGTTCACGTGACCTGGGGTTCGGAGTGTGACAGGTGATGTGTGGCCCTGGTGGTGGTGGTGATGCCACCGAGAGAGGGGGAGAGGGGAAAATAGGAGATGCGGGAGAGAGAGAGAAAAGAGAGAGATTACCGAGAAAAGATAGGGTGGCAAGAGGCTCGGGATGGTAAGGAACGACACCGACAAAAGCATCAGTGGCATCTGACGGTGGTGGCGGTGGGCGCCGGTGGTGTAGGGCCACGGCATGGGTGCTGGCGTGGTTGCGGCGCTGCTCCATTCTCCTCTCCTTTATTTTCTTCTATGTTGATTTCTTTCTTAATCTCTTTCTTTCTTTCTCTTTTTCAAACATTTTGACTCCTGAAGCTAACTTTTTCTCCTTGAACTCTTGTTACCTATGTGGTTATATTTCTGTAGAGTTTCTAAAGCGGTAATTCTGCCAAATAATCCTAACCGAACCACATTTAATCGAACTTTTTCTCCTTTAACTCTTGTTACCTATGTGGTTATTTTTCTGTATCCCTCTCTCTCTGTTCACTCTCTCTCTTTCTCTCTATAAAATATAAAATATAAATCTTCTCGCTTAAATGTGGTTCAGTTAGGATTATTTGGCAGAATTACCGCTTTAGAAACTCTACAGAAATATAACCACATAAGTAACATGAGTTAAAGGAGAAAAAGTTAGCTTCAGGAGTCAAAATGTTTGAAAAAGATAAAGAAAGAAAGAGATTAAGAAAGAAAGCAACATAGAAGAAAATAAAGGAGAGGAGAATGGAGCAGCGCAGCAACCACGCCAACACCCACGCTGTTGGCCGACACCACCGGCTCCCACCGGCACCACCGGCAGATGCCGCTAATGCTTTTGCCGATGCTGTTCCTTACCATCCTGAGCCTCTGGCCACCCTCTCTTTTGTCGATAATCTCTCTCTTTTCTCTCTCTCCCGCCTCTCCTATTTTTCCCTCTCCCCCTCTCTCGGTGGCATCACCACCACCACCAGGGCCACACACTACCACCCCATGACCACTTAGCCACCACCACCACACCCTAAAACCACCAACACAACCACCATGATCACCCATCACCACACACACCTCACTGTCACCCGCCGAACACACCACCACCCAACACCACCCCTCTGCCATCATGAACCACAACCTCCTGGTTGTCCCAACACCACCATAGGACCACCATAGACCCCTAGAGACCACCATGAACCACCTCCAAATCAATACACCAAGGAAATTATAATTTCAGAAATTTTTTGAATAATCTACCGGTCTAACTTTAAAAACCTGTTGTGGCTACCTCAGACCTCCGTTTCGACCACTGTAAGTTTGGTTAGACTCGTCTCACAGCCATCTTTGTATAGGCACAAATGGCCGTCAAAATCGACATTCAAAACCGACATCCAAATTTTCCAGACGAGTGCCCCGAAGTTGACCAAAAAATCATGACCTGAGCCTAACAACACCCTGCGCGTTCCGTTATTCCATTGCTCTGTACATTCCGTTTCTATAGTTTCTAATTGCATGACATGCTAATTATACTAGATAATAATAATAATAATACATGATTTCTTATTTGTTTTGAAATTTATATTTAACTAGAATTTTTGTGAGTTAATTTTGAAAGATAAAAGTTTAATATTTTAAAAATATAGGTTTTAACTAAAATAAAATAATAATAAGAATTATTATTTTTATTAGTTTTAATAAAGTTTATATTTTATAAAAGCAACGAGATAATTATTACTTTGAGTTAATCATATTATTTTATGTATTTTAAGAGTAAAAGTTCTAATTAACATAAAATAAAAATATAAAATTTTATACACAAAATATTAAAATAAGTGTTGTAGCTTAAATTATTTGATTAGAGTTAATAAAATACTTTGAGTTAAAAATTGATACATTTTATAAATTATGAGTAAAAATTTAGAATTAGCTTAAATTGTTAGATTTTTTTGTATACCACATTCAAGAAAAACTTTCTCAAAAACACTTAATTTTAAGGAATAAGAATTTATTGTAATGACCCGATTTTTAAGCCTCTAGATTAAGAACGTTAAATCAATTAAACTAGGTTTTCAAATTTTGGTTAGATCAAGAGTAAGAATCCAGAAAGATTAAGCCTAAAATCAAATCTCCAAATCAAAAATCCTAGGGAAGAAAATGTATCTCTTAACCCTAGAACCCTATTAGAAGAAAAAAAATTATAATTCGGTACTAAACAATAACAGAATTTTAGAGATAACCAAATATGAAGACGTGCACAGATAACAAGGCACTAAGTCTAAGAAGCAAGGAAGTTAAGTGCCAACACAAATAATTAAGATAGAAATATACACAAAGGCTTAATGCTTTGTAATTTTGAATAATTGCACACGTTTAATCCTGAACTGTTAGATAATTAAACATTTAACCAATAGACACCCAACAATTGGTAAATTCCTGCTAAACTACAAGCCTCTAATGAAAATACTGTAAAAAAATTTCATAGTCACTCTAGAAGTCATCAACAATCTTAGTTTTGACAAATTATATGCAAATCTCTCAATTCTCTCTATTTGTACGAAAGTCTCTGGGTAGTCTTCATCCATTCTCTACAACAAACACCAACTAATGAATAAGTATATAACAGTACTTGGTTTCAAATTATGGGAATTAGCGATGAAAACCCACAAGGACTAGAACCTCATAATTGGATTAAAAAGAAAACAAAACCCTGAAATTTAAAACAAAACCCTACATAATACTAAATTCTCTAATACTGAAATCTAGAAACCTAAAATAAAAAACGATCATAAAATTTACAAGTTAGTCCAAAAGGATGGAAGAATTACAAAAGAGACACAAACTGAACCCAAGTATAATTTTTACACAATCTTTTAATGAAACAAGAAATGAAACCTTTAAGGGCCTGGATTTTAGGTCACCAAAATAGGAGTGACGATCAACAAAAACAGTACACTGGCATAGGATTAAACGAGAATAGAACCCTAAAGAACACGTGATATGAAATTCGAAGCCACACGAAATCATAGAATCGGAGTCCTACAACTTAACTCAAGAAAAATCATGGATTATAGAAAAGACTAGAAATAGGGCCCAAGTAAAATTCTAAAACCCAACTCCTTTAGTTAAACCTAGTTAATTTAGCCCAAGAAAAATTATAATTATAAGCCGTGAACATAATGTTAGAGACAATACTGCCAAGATCATTATTTTCGTAAACAATTTTTGGTAAAAAATTAACTGTACGGGCAAACACCGAAACGGGCTCCAGATATAAAATTTTGACATCGAATAATCAAAACAAAACCCGTACAACCAAAGTTAATTTAGAATAATACCTCTTGTCATCGATTCTTCAACTACGATTTGATTCCGAGTTGAAGCTCCTATCAGATCTTTTATTGTATTTACTTACGCGATCCTTGAACGTAGTGTGGGCTAAAATCTTTCGAGAACTCGTACCGGCAAAACCCCGATATATTTAAGTCTTGAAAGATAAAAATAATATCATAATAATAACAATATAAAATTTACCAATATCAAACTGGTTCAGTCTGTCCGCGTATATATTGGGCTACATCAAGGACCTAGGAAGTAATTATGAGAAAGACTTCTAGTAGAACACAGATACCTACCAGGGATTTTTGCAATTATGGAAAGACGCAGCGATTTCTGTAATTTACATAAAATACTGAATTACAGTTCATACCACTAAAGAACTATAATTGCACTCTGACCCATAATCTCAAGACCTTCTTTCATTGAGCTCCTGTTATTAATACTTACAATTTATTTCCACGTTAAGATTTTTGATACCCGCCAATTAAATTTAATTACTGGCAATTTAATTTAATCGGCATCTTGATATTCCTTAAGCCTTTCTGCTTAACTTATTTGACCGCCGGATAATTAAATCTACCTGCATGATTTAGTCCGGTCAAAACTTATAAGTATCCTTAAGAGGGTATCGTTAATCCCGATCATCGGGACGTGAATTCCATCAATAATTAATATTTTCCATATAAATAATACCGCTATCTAACTCACCGGGAATATAGACCCTTATAATATCGCACCCTCTAATGAATCAAAACAACGAATATTAAATATATGCAAATTAATAATTATTTTAAGATTAAGAGAATAAGCACTATTCATAATAACTTTGGGGTGAATTAATTTATATAGTCAGTATAAAATTAATTACCCCAAATGTCCCGTTTAATATACACAAAGTATACTAGCACAGAAAGTCAGAACAATAAACGACATTATTATCTGTTCTCGTAACCAAAGCAGTTCTACTAAAACTCTCTACTACAATCGTATAAATGGTATGTCCATTTCTATCTAAACTGTGAATATAAAACTTATATTCTGCAAGAACTTAAAATATGATATTTTGTACGTAAGCCGTACTCTACACACCAGATTAAATATTATACAAAATATTGGACATCCATGCTTAATATTGAAGAAATGATATACATACATTGCTCATAAAGATTCTCATAAAATAGAAAATTAATTTTATTAAAATAAAATCAAATACTAAAAATATGATTTTTAGTATATTAACCATAACAATCTCTCACTTATACTTAAAACCGTGCTTCCATACATCTGACTCACATGCCCTCTACATGACTATCGAAAATCTTAGCCAGTAAGCTCTTTATAAAAGATCTGCAAGGTTGTCTCTTGATGTAAGTTCTATGTCTTACTGGAAATATAAGTCTGTGTGATAAACTGACATATAATCCTTAGTCGTTTTTAGGTACTTGATTATATATTCTTTACTGCAGTTCAATGCTCCTCCCCTAAGTTAGACTGATATCTGCTAACTATGTTAACGGCAAAGTAGATGTCAGATCTACTACAAAGCATAGCATACATGAGGCTTCCTACTGCCGAAGCATAAGGAACCACCTTCATCCTCTCTATCTCATTAGGTGTCTTAGAACACTGATCCTTCGATAGAGTGATTCCATGCCTAAAAGGGAAAAGTCCTTTCTTGGAATCCTGCATGCTAAAATGAGTAAGGATATCATCGATATACTTTTCTTGTGTAAGCCCAACATCATTTGTTTTCGATTTACACAAGTTTGATCCTAAGGATGTGACTGGCTTCTTCCAAGTGTTTCATATCGAACTACCCAAATCACCATGCTTTAACCGTAGGTAATACCCCTACATCGTTTCCAATGAGAAAGATATCGTATACATAAAGTACTGGGAAGATAACCATGCTTCCGTCATGCTTTTTGTACACACAACACTCATCCGAACTTTGATCAAAATCATAAGACTTTATAGCTTGATCAAATCGAGTGTTTCATGACCTCGATGCCTACTTAAGTCCATAAATGGATCTCTTAAGCTTACACAACATGTGTTCTTGGCCTTTTGCAATGAATCCATCTGGTTGTATCATATAGATACAGTAGTCAAGACTTTCGTTAAGAAAAACTGTCTTGATGTCCACTTACCAGATTTCGTAATCGAAATGAGCGGCAATGCATAAAAGAATCCGAATAGACTTAAGCATGGCTACTAGTGCAAAAGTTTTCTCATAATTGATCCATTCTTTCTGAATGAACCCTTTAGCAACAAGTCTAGCTTTAAAGGTTTCAACCTTCCCATCTACTCCTCTCTTCTTCTTGTAGATCCACTTGCATCCAATGGGTTTTATCCATTCAGCTGGTTCTACAAGTTCCCAGACCTAATTAGAATACATAGATTCTATTTTTGAGTTTATAGCCCTTTGCTAAAGATCTTCATCTTTGTCTTGTAGTGCTTTAATGTTGTTAGAGGGTTCGGTTTCTAATTCAGCTAGGATCTTATCAAACGACTCTCCCAAGAGCATATACCGATCAAGTTGATAAACAATCCTCCCACTACGACGAGGCACTACCTATGTTTTTGTACTAGTAGTAACACGCTGTGCAGAATCTGAACTCTGTGTATCAGCACCCTATTCTTAATTTGCACATGTCCCAATAATCCTCCCACTATGATAAGGTAATAGAATATCAGTGACCTGTGGTTCCTCTTCCATTCTACTGGTATTTCATCTCAGTTCTTTTAGAATAATTTTGTTTTTGGGCTTGGGATCCATAATATAATCATCTTTCAAGAATCGGACATTGGTGCTAACAATGACCTTCTGATCATTAGGATTGAAAGACCGTAAAAGAGTACGTATAAGTGTAGTAAACATGATAGGTCATGGTAACCGAGTCAGTATGGCTCGTTTTGTATGATGGTTGAACCATTTGGGTTGTGTTCCCTGTGAGGTCAGGTTGGTGGACCAGGAATGCTTTTTCTTGTTCTTGTTAACAAAGGAATTGGTGTTGAGATGTAGTGTTCTTTCTACAGTGATCAGCTGAGAATCGTTAACTATTGTGTACAGCTTGTTCGGGATTATGTAGTTATGGTTGTACTTCTAGCTCATGGCAAAGCGAAAATTTTGTCAAAATAGTGCGGTTGTGATATGCGTATGGTGGGTTTCTAATAGACCTTGGTGAGTCTGGATTCGGGTCCTATTTGGAGCTTTGAACTGTTTAGAGTTCTTGGAGTCGATGAGTGGTTATCGACTGTGGTAAGTGTTGTTCTTTGACATAACCGTTTGTTTGGATAGTGGTCCTAAGAGCGTGGTAAGGTATGAATCAGGAAGGATATGAGGTTTGAGAAGCCTTGGTTGACGTAGTCTGTTCAGACCATCGTAGTTATTTAGTCGGGAATGGAAGGGCCGTGACAAGCCCCGAATGTGAGAAAATTTCCAAGTGTAAGATGCTAGTCTTGGTTGGTGTCTTAGGTCCGAATATTTTGCTATTATGGACTCAAGGGATTGATGTATGTGTTATGAGTTGGAATCGATGTCAGATGATGGCTATTATGTTTATTCTGTCAGATGACGGCGATCATGTTTGATGTGAGGCTGATCTGCAGCTTTAGTATTCGTGATTTGATAGCGAGATGTTGAGTTGTGTAGTGATGTGCAGTTGCACGGGGGACATTGTTGGGTTTTGTGTAGGATGTTAGATGTCTATTAGATGTTCTATCGATGGGATGTGTTTGGTCGAGTGACTCATTTGGGTCAAGTGACTTTGTGACTGTGGTGCCGAATTGGTTTCCAGTTGTATGCAACCTTGTCTAGGACAATGGTGTATCACTTAGTGTTTCTCCTGGGTGAGAATTGTGATTCGTGATAGAAGTTTGAGTAGAGGATGAAGGTTTGAAGGTCCGTTGAGATGAAAAGCATTCTTTGATGTCCAGGTGAGTAAGTGAACTTTTCTCTAGAGGTGGGTATTGTGTTGTTGCTCGTGAATCCGCGTCGTGTCAGCTTTGAGATGGCATTATTAGCATCAGTAGGGTACTGATGTGGTAGCAATGTCAGTGGTCATTTGGAGATCTTCAAAACTTAAGTAGAGTTTGTGCATGGAACATGTGATTTCATGTGATCGATGTCGGAGTTCGACGTCATGTGTTTGGACTTGTGGAGATAGTCCTCGGTGTGCATGGTGAGGTGTGATTGAGCCAATTTGTGGCAGTAAGAGCGAAGGGGTGGTAGTCACTATGTTCGGGCGTAGATAGTGTTTGGAATCAAGTACCATGGTGGATTGGTCTTGTGTGATGTGTTTATTGCTAGAGTAGTATGTTTTGAGGATTTGCAGTGTGAGTTGGATCTTGATCCTGTTGGGAATGTATACTAAAAAGTCATGTTTTTTATGTATTTTATTCTAGATCCCTGGCATATTAATGAGAAACATTTGAGATGATTTTGCATTCGTGATTTCATATTTATATTTGTGATGAATGAATGTATAGTCCGTATATTCTGTCCATTATTTGACTCGGTGCGTGCTGCACGGAATATCGGATCAAAGGTTCTGACAGATTATACAGGTAGGCCCACAATCGCAATGGAACCGAACATTCTATTGGTACGATTATAGTACATCGTTATAGTAGCTGGTCTTGGCTAGGTCAAACTGATTGAATTCAGGTTTTAGGAATTCGATGTTCGAGCTCGATGTGTTAGTACACTTGGAGTGTATTCAGCGAGATCAACGGGATGATCGATTCTATATTGACTATATGAATGGATCCACATCTCGTATTATCATGTATTGCACGAACTCGTAATCCCGAATTGATTGATTAATTGTATTCAGATAATGTTCAATACTTTGAGTCGTCAATGGTTGAGATTTTCTTCATGAGATCAACAATACCGATGAGTTGGGTACTGGCATTGTTTGTCCGATGATTGATAATCAGCTGATGAAAACCACGTCTGATTCAGGTTGAGGAGTTTCCCCTCATGTTCTTTGCTTATATGTTTAATTATGCTAAACCTGTACAGTGGGTATTCGGATCAAGCATATCAAAAAGTTAAGCGGTGCGGTTGCGAGGAAAAGAGGATAATTAAATCGGGTTGTCAGTAACCTAATTTATTTATCAGGAATCTATATCTTAAATGTGGAGAGAATTTAGTGCATTTGATAATTGGAAACTCAATACATAATTTGAGTTAGGATCGGGAGTTCAGTCAGGACCTTTAGTGGAATAAGTTCTAGTTCGTGCGAGAAAGGATCTAACTCACGGACAGAGTTTGGGATATCCGATTTTCTCGTATGGTTAGCCTGAGTTCTATACTTCCTCGTGATCCCTCATGTAGCCCATTATACCCACGGATAATTTTCTTATCGATTTCGGTTATAATTTAATTTAATTTGAATGCTGGTTTTGCCGCCTGGGACATTCAGAAATTAAATTAAATTGTTTGGGGATGGTTTTGAAATTTAGCACACCTAAGTATTACTCCCTAGGTGGCCGGCCCTAATAAGGGGATGGGGATTAGGTTTTATGAAAAATATATATCTCTTCCTTAGTTTTAAGAAGGATAATATATATTCTTATCTTTATCTTTGATATATGTGGTAATATATCACAAAGTGGCGAAAACCCTCATCCAACCTAACCTAGCCGCCGCCCCCTCACTCTCCTTTTTGGCAAAATCATTTTTGCTTTTGGAGAGAAGTGTGAGAAGAAATCGAAGAGAAGAAAAAGTCTTCGATCGGAATCAGTGCCCACACACTGTGATCGCCGTAGTACGTCCGGGACATACGTGAGAAGGTTGCAAGGTCGTCTTCAACGTATTCGGGATTTATTGAAGCTTTTCGACAAGTTTCATAAATGTATAATGTCATTAAGATTAATATAGTTAGTTGTTTTCATAAAAAACGCATACGTCATTTTTTACTGTCACGACGTCGGTTCAATTTTTTTTCCACTCCCAACAATGGTATCAGAGCCGTGGTTTCATTTTTCATGAAAAACCATTGTGCTAACCTTTGTTTTGCAGCCTATGTCGTTATGATCTGGTAATATGCATGTATGAATGTATATATGGTTTATATTATTTTTTTAATCATTTATCTCGACAGTTTTAATTCGAGATTAGATCGGTTGTATGGCTCCTACGTGGGGTATAGGTTTTTGACGATGTAATTTATGATTTCATTCATTTCTTTTGGATGAATATTGTAATCGAATCACGCAAAACGAAGAACGAAAACGAAAGAAGAAGAACAAGGCAGCGACGGCAATATCCTGTTCGGCCAGCACAGCGATGCCATTTTCGGGGCTAATTTTTGGGGTTTTTGGCAACCTTTTTCGACGCAATTTTTTTGCTAAAATTAAGGTTGTTCGTTGGCTATCCGATGGTGGTTCGGTGGCAGTTCGACGGCGACGGCAATGCGGTCAAAACGGAGGTGCTGAATTTTTGCCACTCTAGAAATTTCGGCCCTTTGAAGATTTTTTTGGACCACTTAGACATCGTATTTTGATGCAATATTTTTTTGAGATCAAGACCTCGATGTACTCTAGCTACTAGAATTTTTTGGGCATTTAAAAGTGGCGGCAAGGCGGTGAAACAGCGGCTTGAAAAAGGCGGCGCAGTGCTGCCTACACAGTAGAATTTTTGGAAACTTATGGGGCTGTCTGGGCTTCTTTTTCAGCATTTTTTGGCGTTCCAGCGGTGGTCCGAGACTGTGACGGTAGTCCAGAGGCTGAGGAAAAGTTTTGAGTCTTTGACGGCTCGTTTAGGGTTTCAAAACCCTAGGCGTTTAATCTTTAATTCGAGACCGTCGGATTAAAAGATTAAACGGATGAACCAGATCATAACAACTTAATTAATTTTTATTTTATCATTAGTTAATTATTTATTTATTTATTTTATTTAATTGCGTAGATGGTTTTTATTTTATTTGTTTTTTTTTATGCATGATTTTATTATCAGAAGTATACTAGGAAAAACAGGTTTATAAAATAAATAATCCTAACAATTTTTTTAAAACGGGAAAATAAATAGATAATTATTTATTTAATTTTTGTGTTAAAATTAATTAAGATTTTTTAATTAAAATTTGGGTAATTAATTTTTTTTGCAAAATTAAATAAGGAATTTTTTTTGTTTATTTTATTATGATTAAATAAAAAATATTTTAATTGATTAAAATCGGATATATTTTAATGAGGAATTAAAATATATTTAATCGTTTAAAATGAACAAAAAGAAAAAACTCTTGAGTTTTAAAATATTAAGTGGGAGAAGGGTTTAGTCACAAATAAATCTTACGGTCTCCATTACACGTTCGTAGGAGATGTGGTTATAGCTCGCGCGCCGATTTTGACTTTTGGTCTCCCTAAGGAAGGGTTATAATCATGGTATCTCCAGTACGAATTTTCGAAAGAAGTAGATTTGAAAATAGTGCGAAGTAAGGTTTGCCCACACCGGCCCCAGGGCTTTGACACGGTTTTTTCAAATTAAGGGTAATGGTTATACACTTAACCTGTGAATAAAAATGTCCTCCCTAAGAAGTCACTGTTTTTATTTGTGGGGACCAAAATTAATTGGCTTTTTAATTTACATGGAATATCCTATATGAAGGAATAAAAAACCTAGTAGTTCTTTGTTCGTTAATTATTAGACGTCCACACTATGTGGCCTATCAATTGATGTGACTCTGGGCTGGTGATTTTTCATTATGATATTTGGTTCTAGTAGTAAATTAATAGACTGGCATGTCTGTCTGAACGGGTGCTGATTAGTAGACGTCCACATTACGTGGCCTGCTTAATCACGAAGGATTCGGGTTGCCAATAATTTTTTTTTAAATAGAAGGTTGGGGGACCCTAATTTGATAAAAGAATTAAATTATACTATGAACAAACTGGATTAACTTATACTATGAACAAACTAAATTTTTCTCTGGCAGAATTGTTAAAAGAATACAGGCAGCAGAAGGTGTTATCCGTAAGCCAACCCATGCCTTTGTTGCTGAAAAGGCTTCTACTTCTAGGCCAAGAGGTGGTAAGAAGAAGAAGAAAGGGCATAAATAGGAAAATGAAAAGAAGGTTGGCAAGGTTAAGCCATCGCTTGCTAAACCGAAGGTAAAGGAGCCAAAGGGCACGTGCTATTTTTATCAGAAACCAGGACACTAGAAGAGGGACTATCCTGACCGGAAGAACAAGCAAGATGTAGGTATTGCTTTTTTTCTAGTAGTTGAATCATGTTCAGCAGTTGTATCTACAAAAACCTGGTGTGTAAATATGGGATCCACTAATTATGTCTGCAATTCTTTGTAGGGGTTCTAGGTAACCAAGAAGCATAGAGAGGGCGAGGTCTACCTTCAGATGGAGAATAACTCCCAGGTGTCTGCTGTTGCAGTGGGAGAAGTAGTTCTTTATTTTAGTAATAATAAGTATTTAATTTTGAAGAACATTTTATATGTGTCTTAAATCAGGCGGAACTTAGTTTTGGTTTCCTGTTTGGGGAATGATGGATATTGTATTTCCTTTAATAAGCTTTTATGCAGTATTATAGTTGGAAAACAATTTATCTATCGTGGTACATTGAAAAATGCTCTTTACGTTTTACACCATGTTATTTTTACTGATAAAAAAAATAAGGTGAATAATTTACATGTTTTACCACTTAAAAGAAAAGTTTCCTCGTTGAACCAAATGCTACTTTGCCATCTTCATTTGGGTCATGTTAATCTAAAAAAAATACAAAGACTGGTTGAAAGTGGAACTTTAGGTTCATTGGAAATGGAGACACTTCTAGTCTGCAAATCCTGTTTAAAAGGTAAGATAACCAAGAGGCCGTTCACTGCCAAGGGACTTAGAGCCAAAGAAGTGTTGAGATTAGTTCACTCTGATTTATGTGATCCTATGAACATCCAGGCAAGAGGTGGATATGAGTATTTTGTCACTTTTATTGACGTTTACTCTAGGTATGGATACGTTTACCTGCTTCACCGCAAGTCTAAAACCTTTGAGAAATTCAAAGTGTTTAAGGCGGAACCGGAGAAGCAAATAGATAAAAGTATCAAAACCCTACGATCTGATCGTGTAGGTGAATACCTCTCTGGGGAGTTCAGTAACTACTTATCAGAACATGGGATAACATCCCCGTTATCTGCACCAGGTATGCCTCAGCAGAATGGTGTAGCAAAAAGGAAGAATAGGTCCTTTAAGGAGATGGTTAGGTGTATGACGTGTTATTCTGATTTACCACATTCGTTTTAGGGGTATGCATTAGAAATAGCGGCATATATTCTGAATTCGGTGCATACTAAGGCACTTCTTGGAACCCCTTTGGAGTTATGAACTGGGCGTAAGCCAAGTCTTAAATACTTCCAGATATGGGGTTGCCCAGCACACGTGTTGGTGGGAGATGCAAGTATGGTGGAACCAAAGACAGATGTCTGTTTCTTTGTAGGATACCCTAAAGGAACTAAAGGTGATTTATTTTATGATCCTAAGAGTCAGAAGGTATTTGTTAGCACAAATGCTAGATTCTTAGAAGTGAATTATGTAATCACAAACCCCAGTCACAAGTTGTTCTTCAAGAGGTGATGAATGAAAATTTGATACAACCGAAAAACATACCTAATGAACGGAATGAGATACCACCTATCATGAGTACACAGTAGTAGCTTCGTCGTAGTGGGAGGGTTGTTCATTAACTTGAGAGGTTCATGTTCTTGAGAGAGTCTTACGACAAGATCCCAGAAGAACATGATACCGAATCCAGAAACTATAATGAAGCACTGCAAGACAACGTTGCAGAATTATGGCAAAAGGCTATGGAATCTGAGATAGAAGCCATGTACTCTAATCAAGTATGGGAGCTTGTAGATCCATTAGATGAGATAAAACCCATCGGGTGCAAATGGATCTTCAAGAAAAGAGAGGAGTGGACGGGAAGGTGGAAACCTTCAAAGTTTGGTTTGTTGCGAAGGGTTTTACTTAGAAAGAAGGGTTCGATTATGAGAAAATCTATTCGCCAGTGGCTATGCTTAAGTCCATTCGAATTCTCTTATCCATTGTGCTGCTCATCTCGATTATGAGATTTGGCAAATGGACGTCAAGATGGCATTCCTTAATGGAAGTCTTAACGAAAGCATCTATATGATGCAGCCAGACGGGTTCATAGCAAAAGGCCAGGTGCACATGATCTGCAAGCTTAAGAAATCCATTTATAGGTTTAAGCAAGCTTCAAGGTCTTGGAACACTCGATTTGACCAGGCGATTAAAAGTTTTGTCTTTGATCAGTGTTCTATCGAGTATTGCGTGTACTGGAAGTGCGATGAGCATAAGGTGGCATTTCTAGTCATTTATGTTGATGACATTCTCCCTATCGGAAACGATGTGGGGTTGCTATCTTCGGTGAAGGTATGGTTATCGAGCTAATTTGACATGAAGGACTTGGGAGAAGCGAGCCAAATCCTTGGGATCAAGCTCATACGAAATCGATCACGTAGGATGTTGGGCTTATGCTAAGCCTGTTATATTAACTTGATTATTGCTCGATTTGGCATGAAAAAATCTAAGAAAGGATTTATTACTTTTAGACATGGGATTACTCTATCTGGGGTTCACACTCTGCACTAGACCAGATATCTGTTATGCCGTTGGCATGGTAAGCAGATATCAGTCTAATCTAGGGGAAGAGCATTAGATTACGGTCAAGAATATACTCAAGTACCTAAAAATGACTAGGGAGTATATGTTGGTGTACCAAGCTAATAGCCTTATACCCCTTGGGTATACAGACTCGGATTTCCAGGCTGATAGGGATTCAAGGAGGTTCACCTTAGGATACGTGTTTTCTTAGGGAAAGCACATTGAGGGGAAGTGATGTCTCAT
>JAOTRH010482194.1:0-25278 GCA_034768845.1 Heliamphora exappendiculata | reverse complement strand
AATAAACCACAGTTATAAATGCATAAAGCCAGCTATAAGTGCACATAGCCATATAACCTCAAACCGTGACATCACCCGCCATAAAAACCCGACATCCACTTACAAGGACAACCGGCACCCATACAACCAAGTCTAACCCGACGGCCAATATCGAACCCCTCAAACCACGGGTCACTAACACCATTTTTTCTCCAAAGGTGCCACGAGCCCTAACACGCCCCACAACCAACGATGCACAAGCACCATGCACATAATCGTGCCCCAACAACCCGCATCTAACCACGCACATCACACCTGAGGCCGGCACAACAAAAACACCCGAGGTCACGACACGACCCCCAAAGCTACCACACAACCAACCGAACCCCAAAGGGCATTCAGTAGTATTTCAATTGACTAACCCCATAATCAATCAACTGAATACCGCAAGAAACTAATTAGAAATCAAGAAACCAACCAAAACCACAAACATAAAACTGCCCAGGTTCAGTCGACTGGACCCCAATCCCCAGTCGACTAAACAACACACTGGAATTTTCGCCAAAACGCCTCAGAACACTGTCCAGTTGACCAACCCCCACGGTCCAGTCGATCGAACTCAAGAACCTAGGACCAGTCGATCGAACCTCATGATCCAGTCGACCGAACTCAAGCGGAAGCCATTTTTGAGCTACGGGTTTGTCTCTCTAAACCCCGAATCGAAGCCTCCAAACTCTTATTCAACACCCCCAAACATCCACACGCCTAGGCCTAACACCAAGACCACGAAAGAAACTCCCAACACCCAATTTCATCCACCGAAACCAACAAAAATAGGTTTTAAACCTAAAAATCCAACTTTGTACAAACTCAGATCTACAACAATCTAACCGTTAAAAGCACACACTATTACACGTAGCACCCTTATACAGCAGTAGGGTCTAGAATCCTACCTCTATGAGTTAAAAACTCAATGTCTCGAACCACGTGTAAAATCGAGCTTTGTCGGAATAAAATTCCGTCCAGATGAACGCGTAGCCCACCGTGCTAAAAGCAAGGATCCGCTGTTGGATTGTCAAAAATCGAGCCCTGGGCCCCTGAGAACTTAGAGACAAGGCAGAGAGAAAATAGGAAGTTTGTTGGAGAAGTTTTGAAAAATATCTTTCGAAAATATCTAACTCCAGATATTTATAACCCTCCAAAATATTTTTTTTTGAATTTTTTTCAAAATTTGCACTACAACGGCCCACGGCCCCGGGAACCGACCCCGCATGCATATCTAAACCCGATCATGCATCAAAAGCAATAAAAACATACTCAATGAAAACACGTAACGTACGTCCAAAAATGCCGAAAAAGAAAACGAGTCAGGGTTTCACAATAAAGATTCTTGTTTTTTGTGGTGCAAATAATAACATTTCTAAATTTCACACTATAGTTTTTTTTTCTATTCAAATGAAAGAGAAGATAATGATAACAAATGGGGGATTGATAAATGATCTATGTCAAAGGACCTCCATATGTCATTGTTCATAATACATTTTAATGAGAGAAAGGGATTGAATGTTTCGCTTACTTGTCTATTGAATTTAACATTGATTGTTCAAGTCGAACCTAAATGAAGGACAACAAAGCCTATAATCAAAGGACACTAAAACACAAGCAACCAAATGGGAATTGATACCTCAATGGAATCGGGATGTAAGTGGCAATCATGAGCTTTCACATACAATGCAATCCATTGAACAAGCTCCATAGTAGCCTCACCACCATGCTTACCCCACATGATGTACAACTGCCAAGATCATTATTTTTGTAAACAATTTTCTATAAAAAAATTAATTGGACGGGCAATTGCCAAAACGGGCTCTAGATAAAACTTTTAACATCAAACGATTAAAATAAAACCCGTACAACTAAAGTTAATTTAGAAGAATACTTTTGTCGATTGATTCTTCAACTACGATTTGATTCTGAGTTGAAACTCCTGTCAGATCTTCTACTGTATTCTCTTACGCGATTCTCAAATGTAGTGTGGGCTACGGACTATCGAGAACTCGTACTGACAGAACCTAGATATCTTTAGTCTTGAAAGACAAATTATGATATCATATAAATCTGGTTCTGTCTACCCGCATATATATGGGGCAACAACAGGGACCTAGGGAGTAATTATGAGTAAGACTTCCAGTGGAACACAGACACCTACTAGCGGTTTCTGCAATTATGGAAAGACAACATCTATTTTTGTAATTTTCATAAAATATTGAATTACAGTTCACACTACTAAAGAACTATAATTGCACTCTGACCTATAATCTCAAGACCTTCTTGTATTGAGCTCTTGTTATTAAATGCTTACAATTTCTCCCCATGTTAAGATTTCTGATACTCGCCAATTAAATTTAATTACTGACAATTTAATTTAATCGGCATCTTTATATTCTTTAAGCCATTCTTCTTAACTTATTTGACCGCCGGATAATCAAATCCACCTGTAGGGTTTGACCCGGTCAAAACTTATAAGTTTTCTTAAGGGAGTATCGTCAATCCCGATCTTTCGAGATGCGAATTCTATTAATAATTAATATTTTTCATATAAATAATACCGCTATCCAACTCACTGGAAATATGTACTCATATAAGATCGCACCCTCTAATGAATCAAAACAACGAATATTAAATATATACAAATCAATAATTATTTTAGGATTAAGAGGATAAGTACTATTCATAATAACCTTGGCGTGTGAATTAATTTATATAGTCAGTATAAAATTAATTACCCAAAATATCCCATTCAATACACACTAAGTGTACTGGCACAGAGAGTCGAAACAATAGATGATGCTATTATCTGTTCTCCGTAACCAAGACAGGCCTACTAAAACTCTGTCCCACAGTCGTACTGATGGTATGTCTATATCTATATATATTGTGAACATAAAACTTATATTCTGCAAGAACCTAAAATCTGATCTTCTATGTGCAAGCCGTACTCTACACACCAGATTAAATACTATACAGAATAATGGACATCCATGCATAACAAAGAAATGATAAACATACATTGCTCATAAAGATTATCATAAAATAGAAAATTAATTTTATTAAAATAAAATTAAGTACTAAAATATAATTTTTAGTATACCAACCCTAACACGATGTAGATAACCAAAATCTAATCCGAATAGCAACACCTGAACCTCCCACAAAACGGGTCTCGCCAAACCCCATCTCTAAAAAGGACAACGGACCCACACGTTTTGCACCCAACAGAGCACGAACCACCACGCACACAACCATACCAACACCTCGCATGAAATGACCAACACCCCTCTCCGCGACCTCAGTCAACAGGACCCCATAATTCAATTAACTGAAAAACCACTAAAGGAGAGCAGTTGATTGGACCCCATAACCTGATTGACTGAAAGGCCACCACACGACTCAAAGAAATCCCCACACGCCCAACAAGGCAAACACAAACCCACACACACCCAACACAGCAAACACGGACCCACACACGCCCAACACGACCAAAAGAAATCCCTAAGACCCTAGCACGACCAAAGGAAAAGAGTTCAACACAAACCGCGAAAGTGTCGACACAAACAGAAAAAGTGTCAACACAAATAGCGAATGTGTCGACACAAAACAAAAGCAGTGTAGGCAACACAAGTAGAAAGGAAAAGGGTCAACACCAACAGTAAAAATTTCGACACAAAAGTGTCAACACAAACAGAAAAGGTGTCGACACAAAACAACCGAGAGAACCAACGCAAACAGCAACAGAAGCGTTAACACAAACAGAGAGAAAATGGTCGACACCAATAGAAAAGGTGTTAACACCAAGGTGTCGACACAAACAGAAATGGTGTCGACACAAAAAATAAATTTTTAGATTTACAAGCTAGGCGACTAGACGACAGCAGAAAGCAAACCCTAGCAACGAAAAAAGCTTCTCAGCCCCAAATTAAGCCAACTAAACACTCTATTTTCAACCCATAAACATACACAAGCCCAAATCAACAAAGAAACACAAAAAAGAAAGCCTTAAAACCCATCTCATCCAACCGAAATCAACCAATACCTGATTTATCAAAACATAAATAAATTTTTCATGCATTTTCGTATGGTAAAAACACACAAGGTTTCACGTAGCACCCTTATAAGACATGAGAGTCTAGGATCCTACCTCAATGAGTCAAAAATTCGATGCCTCGAACCACGTAAAAAAATAAACTTCGTCAAAATAGAATTTCGTCCAAATGAACGCGTAGCCCCCGATGCCAATACCAAGGATCCGCTGTTGGATCGTTGAAAATCGAGCCAAGTGCCCCCAAGAATCTAGAGAGGAGATAGAGCTTTTGGCGAGAGGAAAGAAAACTTAGCTTCTAAGCTAATGGTTTTTATTAAAATATCTCACAAAATATCTTATTTATAGGCTCCACCCAAAAATATCTTCTTCTTTTTTAAATTCACATCACCACTCCCAATGGCCCCCGGAAACCAACTCCACATGCATATCTAAACCCGAACATGCATAAAAACACATATAATCATGCTATCACGAAAACGAATAACGCGTCAAAAAATACCAAAAAAAAATGGGTTAGGGTCTCACACACTAAATGCTAAGATAGTCTCCTCATTGTAATATGAAGGTTTTAAACAAAATGGACCTTTTTTCACCTGCAGAATCATCAGCATGTGTGGATTTTTTGCTTCCAAAGTCCATACTTCTATTTATCTTCTTCTCTACTATGCCATTTTTTGTTTTTGCATCTCTTCGGGCAAGGCTAAGGTACTGCCTTGGAGCTTGTGTTTCACTCTATGTCATGTTGATATAATCTCTATAGGAGAGTAATTTTTTCCAATCCATAATGCCCAAAAGAGATAAGAAATCAATAAATACATTAGAAATGGACTAAGCTACGCTTAGATTTGATAGAAAGGTAGATTGAGTTAATGATGCTCATGTGCAAGGTTAGTCAAATTGATCAACACTCTTCTTGTGGCAATCCAAGTTACGAACCTGATCATAAGTCCACTATTGCCAAGTTAAATAGACAATGAATGTAGAATTTTGCTTGATATTGTGAAAGATGTCCTTGACAACTTGTGTTGAAGGATTTAAGTTAGATGCATCTGATGATGCTTTAATTGCAGAAGTTTCGGTTGATGATGTGCTATGTTACTCTACCTTCCCATATTTCAATTTAGCTATATTATGAAGAGTCTAAATTTATTAGGTGTCCAGATCTATGAAATTTTATTTGTACTTTAGTCTCCCAAGATAGGAGTTGTTTGAAAAATAGAGGTGAATAGGGAGATTCATAACCTTCATCATTATTTTGGGAATTGTTTTCTTATTGCAGAAAAAGATACATGCAAACTAATTAGGAGATCAAGTTTGAAGGTGCATTGAAAAAACTGTCAATAAAATTTCTTAAAATGGCCTTGTTTTCAGGAGCTACTCAAAACAAGTTTTTGCATTTCTACAACTGAAGTTGGAGAATAAGCATGACGAGGAAAATTCAATCCCCCCCAATTGAAATGTTACCAATATAGCAAATCAAATGCAATGGTAAAAAAAGAGAGCTTACATATGATTAAATTCAAGTCCATGACAAAACAAATTTCTTTTAGTCCTTATTTTCAAAAGCTAGAAATAATTTAATTTTTTGAGGAGGATTTTTTTGCGGTGGGGCAAAACTACTCTCCCTCGGTATGCCGAGAAGAAGGTATACTATATAGGTATCATGCAGTCATAGCAATATAATTTAGTAAACAAAACTCCAACAAGAGAAAATAATACTATATTTTAATTTTATTTTTTTTCCTTTGTTAGCTCATTCATACCATAAGACAAATGAGATTTCTATTACTTTTTTTAATCTAAAACAGAGCGTACAATCCTTTGATAAGTGAAACAAGAGAAAATAACATGAGGGTAAAAGATCTTTAAAAAAATAGCCATTATTCATTAAAATATCAATGGAAAAAACACAAAGACTACATATATTCTGATTCTTCTATCGAAAAAGTTTAGCTCTGCTACAAAAAAAATAATGAAGAAAAAGAAAAGAGTCAAAAACAAACTAACATGGAAAATTCAAAAATAAACTCAATTAGCTTTTATGATTCCTATTGAATTTAGCATTGATTGTTTAAGCCGAACCTAAATGGAGCACAACAGAGCCTATAATCAAAGGAAACTAAAACACAAGCAACAAAATGGGAATTGATACCTCAATGGAATCGAGATGTAACTGGAAATCACGAGCTTTCACTTACTATGCAATCCATTGAACAAGCTCCATAGTAGCCTCACCACCATGCTTACCGTACAGGGTGTACAATAGCAAAGAAATAATCTATGATCTAAAAACTTCAACTCTATAAATAAATGATCAATTTTCCATCATAATCACAGATCAATCAAATTAATTCACAAACAAAAAATCAAAAATAGAAGGAAAGACAAGAGAAAAAGAAACACAAATCAAAAGTAGGTATTATAAGTAGTCTCTGCAAGACACTCAACTCAAACCTTGCTCATAATCAATTCTGCCACGCCCCAAACTCTGGTTCACGTGAAACACCCACAAACAACCAATCCGAGAATACACTCTCAAATTAAACCACACATGCATTGTATATAATCGCCAAACGACATACATTACACGGTTCTAATACCAAAAAAATATGTATACATACATGAAACAGAAAGAACAAAAGGAAAGACTACAGCTCTTTCGCCTCTCCAGCCAAACCCGGATTAACCAGCGTGACCGGTACCTGAAGAAAATCAAATTCCACACCGTGAGCCAAAGCTTAACAGATACTAGACAACACGTGCAATATAAGCTAAACATGTTAGGAAAACGAGGTGCAATTTTAGACTATCTTCCAAGCCTTTAAAACTAGTTTTCACATGCAACGGAAAACCGAGGATACAAACCATCTTTTGACTCACTCACAAGAGCCTTGAAAACAGTTGAAAAAGGGTTTTTAGATCGCGATTCACACGAGTCTCAAAAATAATTTTAAAAAATTGGTCTATCCGTCCCACAATACAGTTCATACAATTCATGTAACTTCTTGGACTTCCACCGAAGGACCGCCGCCCCCGTCAAAGCAACACACGCAACCCGTGCACACAACACACGCAACGCACGCAACCCGTGCAACATACTCAACGCATGTAACCCGTGCAACACACACAACGCACGTAACCCATCACATATCTTCACGGACTTTCACCGTAGGACCAGTGTCCGCCCTCATCACACATCTTTATGAACTTTCACCGTATGACCATTATCCGCCCTAACTAATGCCTTGTTGGCCAGAGCCAACAGATATCTTTACAGACTTTCACCGTAAGACCATTATTCGCCCCTCATAAACATCTTTACGAACTTTCACCGAAGGACCAAAATTTGCCCCACATATTCAATACAGATACAAATCTATGTATCAACAGGCATCTCAACACATGCCTAAATCACGAGATAAAATTGCATACTACGGGATAACAAAGCCCAAAGCCCTAAAGGCATCCAGACCATAGAGGCCACTTACCCGCATATCATGCACAAGAATAAAACTATCCACAGTTCTATGAGCACAAAAGAACATATAACCAAGACGTTCCACATAAAGACGCCACATAACCCAACACGACATCACATGCCACACACCATCATTCGCTCACCCGAACGATCCGTCCACACACCGGGACAATCAACATCTAACCCGAAGGCCAACACTTGAACCTCCCACAGAACAGTTCTCACCAAAACCCACCTTTAAACAGAACCATGAACCCACACATCCTGCATATAACCATCACACACACAACTGTGCCCCAACACACAAAACTAACCATGCACGTCACATCCGAGGACGGCACCACAAAAACACCCCAGGCCACGACACAACCCCCGAAATCACAACATGATCAACCGAACCCCAAAAAGGATCCAATGGTATTTCAGTCGATTAATCCCATAATCAATCAACTGAATACCAATGAACACTAATTGGAAACCAAAACCCAACCACAAAACACCCACACAAAATTGCCCAGATCCAGTCGACTGGACCCCAAGCCTCAGTCAATTGAGCAACATACTGAAAATGCCCAAAAATGCCCAAACACACTGTCCAGTTGACTGATCATCACGGTCCAGTCGACTGAACCCAAGAACCCAGGCTCTAATCGACTGACCCCACGATCCAGTCGATTGGGCTGAGGCAGACACAGGTTCTGAGCTACAGGTTTGGCTCTCCAAACCTCGAATCAATGTCTCCAAACACCCATCCAACACCCTCGAACATCCACACGCCCAAGCCAAACACCAAAACCACCAAAGAAACACCTGACACCCGATTTCATCCATTGAAATCGCCAAAAATTGATTTTTAGCCCAAAGACCCAACTTGAAACAAAATCAGATCTACAGCGATCTAACGGGTAAAAATACACAAGATTACACTTAGCACCATTATAAGACATAAGAGTCTAGAATCTTACCTTGGTGAGTTAAAAACTCAATGCCTCAAACCACATACAAAATCGAGCTTCGCCGGAATAGAATTTCGTCTAGATGAACACGTAGCTCACAGTGCTAATAACAAGGATCCATTGTTGGATCGTTGAAAATCTAGCCCTGGGCCCCCGAGAAGTTAGAGAGAAAGCAAAGAGAAAAAGGAGAAAAATTAGTAGACAAGTTTTGAAAATATCTTTTGAAAATATCTAACTCCAGATATTTATAGGCCTCCAAAATATCTTTTTTTTTTAATTTTTGAAATTCACACTGCAATGTCCCACGGCCCCAGGAACCAATCCCGCATGCATATCTAACCCCGATCATGCATCTAAAAGCATATAAATATGCAAAATCATAAACGAGAAACACGCATAAAAAACGCCGAAAAAGAAAACGGGTCAAGGTCTCACAAATTCTATGTTATCATGTTGAAGATGAGAATTTCTACTTTCTAGTGGGAATAAGAAAAATAGAAAGAAAATTAGTTCCAATCCTTCAAACCTGAACCAACTTTGTCAAGCGACTTCATTATGTTTGTCATCTCAGTGGGAAAAGTGGTACTTATTTTCACCACAAAGGATAAAAAAAATCAGCAATTGTCTTTTTTGAAGAGCATGAATAGAGAGAAGAAAAAACAGAGAATGATTAAATTTAAAACCAAAACCAAAATTGGATATTTAAAATGCCTTCACTTCTTAATCAAATGGAAGATGTGTTTGAGGTTGATTTTGATGTGTCTATGATGCTTGCGATTTCTGAGATATCGCTTTCGCAATGCAAAAAAAATTAAGGGAAAAGGGCCATGTGAAAATTGAAGAGAAAAGAGCAAGATTTTGAATCTGAGTGAAATACCATTAAAGAGGTGTCAAAGAGTGAAATACCTGTTGGATGTCGAAGACTAAAAATCGACAATGCTGAATCAGGCTTCGATGGTGTTAATTGCTGCATATTTGAAGAACACGACGTCCACCATCTCCGATTAGAATTCAGGAAGATGTGTTAATTGGAACAAAAATATTTTAGCAATCACTTGGAGGATTTGTAAAATACCAATACAAATTGATCAGTAAAGAGATAAATATGAAGATAAAAATAAAGAAAAGAGAACAACACGAAGAACACAGTCACTCAAATGAACAAACCCTAGATTCGATTCGATAATCAAAAAGCAAAAGAGAAGAGGTAAATCGACAACAAAGTGAAAGGGAATAAGAAGAGCGTGGTTCAATACCAGCAGGAATGACCTGGGCGCCTCTAAAATGCTAATAGCAGCGAGGAAAACATCAGAACTCTTGTACAATGAATAATACAATGGTTGTACACGGTGATGCCAAATGGGTGCTCTAAGGAGGAAGAAGAGTGGGCGTAGTTGGCTGTGAGACCCTGACCTGTTTTCTTTTTCGGCGTTCTTTGACGCGCGTTTAGTGTTTTTATTTTTGCATGTTTAAATGCGTTTTAATGCATGATCGGGGTTAGATATGCAAGTGAGGCAGGTTCCCAGGGGCGTGAGACGTTGCAGTGCGAATTTCTAAAAAAATTTAAAAAAAGATATTTTGGAGGCCTATAAATATCTGGAGTTAGATATTTCAAAATATTTTTTCAAAACTTCTCCGCTAAGATTCTTCTATTTTCTCTTTGCCTTCTCTCTAAGTTCTCGGTGGCCCAGGGCTCGATTTTTAACGATCCAACAGCGGATCCTTGTTGTTGGCACGGTGGGCTACGCGTTCATCTAGATGAATCTTATTCTGACGAAGGTCGATTTTGCACGTGATTCGAGGTATCAAGTTTTTAACTCACCGAGGTAGAATCCTAGACTCTCATGTCTTATAAGGGTGCTACGTGTAATCGTGTGTGTTTTTACCTGTTAGATTGCTGTAGATCTGAGTTTGTTTCAAGTTGAGTTTTTGGGTTTAAAAATCATTTTTTGTCGATTTCAGTGGATGAAATCTGGTGTCGAGTGTTTCTTTCATGATTTTGGTGTTAGGCTTGGACGTGTGAATGTTTGAGGGTGTTAGATAGGAGTTTCGAGGCGTTGATTCAAGGTTTTGGAGGCTGAAACCGTAGCTTAAAAATAGTTTTTGAGGGAAGTTAGTTGACTCGATCTAGATGATCAGTCGACTGGATCTTGGTTTTTGGGGTTCAGTCGACTGGACCTAAAGGTCAGTCGACTGACTTGGTTTTGTCTTGGGTTTTTGGCTTTTTCTGAGTGTTTTCAGTTGACTGGGGGTTAGGGTCCAGTCTACTGACGTGTTGGGCTGGTTGTTTGTGGTTTGGTGGTTCGATTTTAGGTTTCCAATTAGTTTCCTATGGTATTTAGTTGATTAATTATGGGATTAGTCGACTAAAATACAGTTGGATTCTTTTTGGGGTTCGATTGGTTGCGTGGTGGCTTTGGGAGTCAGGTCGTGGCTTCGGTGTTGGTTTAGATGCCGTCCTCAAGGTTGACGTGCATGGTTCAATAGGGGTGTGATGCACGGTTAGGTGCGCGGTGTTTGTTCTTCGTTGGATGTGAGGCGTGTTTAGGCCCGTGGCACATTTGAGAAAAATATAGTGTTTTGTGACCTCATGGTTTGAGGGGTTTAGCATTGGCCTTCAGGTTAGGTTGGGTTCTGTGAGTAATTGGCTGTCCTTGTGAGTGGATGTTGGTTTGTTTTGACCGGTGGTATTGTGATGTATTGTTATACATGGTTATGTGCATTTATAACTGTTTATTTATGTATGGATTATGTAAGTAGATTACATGATTTTGGTATCATTACGTGTACCGTTGCATGCTTTAAAACTTAGAAGTTTTATAGGCATGGTTATGTGGAATATGAGGAACGGATGCATGTGGTGCATGTTGCATGGGTTACAAGTGTGGTGTGAGTCGCGTGTGTAGCATGTGACGTGGTTTGTGAAACGTAATGATAGTACGTGGCTATATTCATTTAAACCCTGGTTTAGTATGTATGTGTTGATTCGGTGTTATTCCGTAATGTTCAGTATTATCCTGTAGTGTTCAATTTTATCCTGTAATATGCGATTTTACCCCGTGGTATGCAATTTTATCCTGTGGTCGGCGGTGGTTTCATCCCGTGGCTTACGGTAAAATTTATAATTTTACCCTATGGTTTGCGGTTTTACCCCGTGGTTTATGGTTTTATCCCGTACTATACAATTTTATCCCAAAAATGTATATTTGTGTATAGATCTTTATCTCAGTGTTAAGACTGTGGTTGCGTCTTGTGAGCGCCGGTTATACGCATCTGTACTGCGTTCTATTGGAGTTGAGGTCTCTTGGTCTGAGAGGTTACATGGATTGCATAAACTACATTGTGGGACGGATAGACCAGATTTCAAATTGTTTTTAAGACTCGTGTGAATCGCGATCTAAAAATCCTTTTAAAACTATTTTCAGGGCTCCTGTGAGTGAGTCCAAAGATGGTTTGTATCATCGCTTTCCCGTTTGCATATGAAAACTCGTTTTAAAGGCTTGAAAGAGAGTCTAAAACTGCACCTCATTTTTCTAGCATATTTAGCTTATATTGCATGTGTTGTCTAGTATCTATTGAGCTTTGGCTCACGGTGTGAGATTTGACTTTTTTTTAGGTACCGGTCACGCAGGTTGATCCGGGGTTACGGGAGGGGTGGAAGAGCTATAGTCTTCCTTTTTGCTAGTTTTGAACATGTATGCTGTAACCTGTTTTCTCAGTGTTAGAACCGTGTAATGTAAACCTTTTGGCGGTTATATACAATACATGTACATTTTATTTGAGAGTGTATTCTCGGATTGGGTGTTATATTTGATTGTTTGTGGGTGTTTCACGTGACCCGAAGTTTGGTGCATGATAGCTTGGTATCAGAGCTCTGGATTCGAATACCTAAGAGCTGTGGGAAGAGGGTGTATCTCGTGTGAGGTTGATTGCATGTGCTTGACTGCACGCGTTTAGATGTTTTGATAACATGAACATTTCAGCATGTTAGATATGTGAATGATGTGTATATGTGAGCATGGGAGTTGAATCTTAGGAGTGACAGTCTTGCCTTTGGGCGTTGGGGTTAACAAACATGGGAGCCAAGTTAGAAATGCGTTTAGCTGACGTAATTTCTTGTTGGTTCTCCTCGGTATGTGGGGTTATTTAGCATGAACCTATGTGCCTATGTGTTAGCATGCTTATGTGATTTATGCTATGTGCTGCATTTCATGTTCTGTCTTTTTCATATAGATGCGATGTCTGTGAGACGAGAGCGAGGTCGTGGTCGAGGCCGTGACCATGGTGTTGGCCAAGGGGATGTTCCTATCCCTGATGCTGGGGATGCAAGTGCTCCCCAAGGACCGTGTGGGCCCATAGAGTTGCTGCGTGCGATGGTAGGTGCCATCGGTCAGCTAGTTGAGGTTGCTAGGGGAGAGAGTAGAATCCAGTAGGATGGTGGAGGTGCTCAATTCTAGGGGCATAGGGACAAACATCGGAGGTTGTCTAATCCGAGTTCATGTTTTGGGGGGTCGCATCAGCTGTAGTTTCCTGTATCAGTACCAGTGGTGACTTCATCTAGGAGGCCAGAGCCGAGAGAGTTCATGTGCTATTGGTGTAAACAGCTAGAGCATCGTATGTCGAGGTGCCTGAAAAGGAAACAATTTCGGAGTTCGGTACCAATTCAGCTACAGAGGGAGATTAGATGTTATTGGTGTGGACAGCCGGGGCATCGTGTGCTAGAGTGCTCGCAGCTGAGGCAACAGACATAGGGGAGAGGACCGTCGGTTTGTTTTGGGTGTCGTCAGCCAGGACATATTTGTAAGATTGTCCCTAGAGAGGCAGTATGTTCAGCACGGTGGGCATGCCAGTGAGTTCGTTGGTGCAGGATCAGCAGCAGCATCCTGTAGTACAGACATCTAGGATTACAGGTGGGGGTACGACAGTTCAGATCCCAGATGAGCAGCCCAAATTGACTCAGGGCCGAGTGTATGTTCTCATAGCTCTTAGTTTTTCTAGGGCGCCAGTTGTGCCAGATGATGCAGATATGCCTTCACAGAGCAGATGTACTTTTTGAGTATACAGGCCTTGGGCCAATTTCTTCATTGTATCTGTTTGGGAGTTGATGATGGATTCTATGGGTGATGTGTTGCGTTGAGGCAGTGTTTGGTGACGATGTGAGGTTGGGGTGAGTTGTAGAACCCGTGTCGTTGAGATAGTTAGCCATTGTTTAGGATGCCTGACCTTGTTTGACTATATCCTAGGAATGGTTTGGCTGACGATCTCGTATGCCAGTGTCGATTGTGATCGACGATTTGTTGTTTTGACCTTGAGTTGAATTTTGGGAGCAAAATTTCTTTAAGGAGGATAGAGTTGTGAGACCCTGACCCATTTTCTTTTTCGGCTTTCTTCGACGCGCATTTAGTATTTTTTTTTTTGCATGTTTAAATGCATTTTGATGCATGATCGGGGTTAGATATGCATGCGGTGTAGGTTCCCAGGGGCGTGGGACGTTGCGGTGCGAATTTTTAAAAATTTCAAAAAAAAGATATTTTGGAGGCTTATAAATATCTAGAGTTAGTTATTTTCAAAAGATATTTTCAAAATTTCTCCGCTAAGTTTCCTCCATTTTCTCTTTGTCTTCTCTCTAAGTTCTTGGGGGCCTAGGATTCGATTTTCAACGATCTAACAGCGGATCCTTGTTATTGGCACGGTGGACTACGCGTTCATCCGGTCTGATTTCATTCCGGCGAAGCTCAATTTTACACATGGTTCGAGATGTCGAGTTTTTAACTCACCAAGGTAGGATCTTAAACTCTCATGTTTTATAAGGGTGCTACGTGTAATCGCGTGTGTTTTTACCGATTAGATTATTGTAGATCTGAATTTGTTTCAAGTTGGATTTTTGGGTTTAAAAACTATTTTTCGTCGATTTTGGTGGATAGAATCGGGTGTCGGATGTTTCTTTCGTGGTTTTGGTGTTAGGCTTGGACATGTAGATGTCCGAGGGTGTTGGATAGGAGTTTTGAGGCGTTGATTCAAGGTTTTGGAGGCTAAAACCGTAGCTTAAAAATAGTTTTCGAGGGAGGTCAGTCGATTGGATCTTGATGGTTAGTCGACTGGATCTTGGTTTTTGGGGTTCAGTCGACTGGACCTAAAGGTCAGTCGACTAACTTGGAAAGTCTTGGGTTTTTTACTTTTCCCAAGAGTTTTCAGTCGACTGGGGGTTAGGGCCCAGTCGACTGAAGTGTTGGGCTAGTTGTTTATGGTTTGGTGGTTGGGGTTTAGGTTTTTAATTGGTTTCCTATGGTATTCAGTTGATTAATTATGGGATTAGTCGACTAAAATATTGTTGGATTCTTTTTGGGGTTCGATTGGTTGTGTGGTGGCTTTGGGAGTCATGTCGTGGCTTCGGGTGTTGGTTTAGATGTCGTCCTCAGGGTTGACGTGCACGGTTCGATAGGCGTGTGATGCACAGTGAGGTGCGCGGTGTTTGTTCTTCGTTGGATGTGAGGCGTGTTTAGACTCGTGGCACCTTTGGAAAAAATGTGGTGTTTGTGACCTCATGGTTTGAGGGGTTTAGCATTGGTCTTTGGGTTAGGCTGGGTTCTGTGAGTTGTTGGTTGTCCATGTGAGTGGATGTCGATTTGTTTTGACAGGTGGTGTGGTGATTATTGTTATACATGGTTATGTGCATTTATAACTGTTTATTTATGTATGAATTATGTAAGTGGATTACATGATTTTAGTATCGTTATGTATACCGTGGTTGCATGCTTTAAAACTCATAAGTTTTATAAGCATGGTTTTGTGGAATATGAGGAACAAATGCATGTGGTGCATGTTGCATGGGTTGCAAGTGTGGCGTGAGTCACGTGTGTAGCATGTGACGTGGTTTGTAAAACGTAATGATAGTACGTGGCTATATG
Source organism: Heliamphora exappendiculata (assembly GCA_034768845.1). Lineage (NCBI taxonomy): Eukaryota > Viridiplantae > Streptophyta > Magnoliopsida > Ericales > Sarraceniaceae > Heliamphora > Heliamphora exappendiculata. Next base: position 9,855 of record JAOTRH010482194.1, on the reverse strand, counting down.
CATTTAAACCCTGGTTTAGTATGTATGTGTTGATTCAGTGTTATTCCGTAATGTTCAGTATTATCCAGTAGTGTTCAGTTTTATCCTGTAATATGCAGTTTTACCCCGTGGTATGCGGTTTCATCCCGTGGTCGGCGGTTTCATCCCGTGGCTTACGATTTTATCCCGTGGTCGGTGGTTTCATCCGTGGCTTACCCCGTGGTCTATGGTTTTATCCCGTAGTATACGATTTTTATCCCAAAAATGTATGTTTGTGTACCGATCTTTATCTCAGTGCTAGGACTGTGATTACGGCTTGTGAGCGCCGGTTATATGCATCTGTACTGCGTTCTGTTGGAGTTGAGGTCTCTCGATCTGAGAGGTTACATGGATTGCATGAACGGCATTGTAGGATGGATAGACCAGATTTTAAATTATTTTTAAGAGTCGTGTGAATCGCGATCTAAAAACTCTTTTTCAACTGTTTTTCAGAGCTCCTGTGAGTGAGTCCAAAGATGGTTTGTATCCTTGCTTTCCCGTTTGCATATGAAAACTCGTTTTAAAGGTTTGAAAGAGAGTCTAAAACTGCACATCGTTTTCCTAGCATGTTTAGCTTGTATTGCATGTGTTGTCTAGTATCTGCTGAGACTTGGCTCACGGTGTGAAATTTGATTTTTCTTCATGTACTGTTCACGCAGGTTGATCCGGGGTTGCTGGAGGGGCGGAAGAGCTGTAGTCTTCCTTCTTGCTAATTTTGAACATGTATGTTGTAACCTAATTTTTTGGTGCTAGAACTGTGTAATGTTAGTCTTTTAGCGGTTATATACAATGCATGTATATTTTATTTGAGAATGTATTCTCGAATTTGGTGTTATATTTGATTGTTTGTGGGTGTTTCACGTGACCCAGAGTTTGGAGCGTGACACGTAGTTGGCTCCTCTGAGAATTAAAGTAGAGTTGACGAAATTGCCCACACTTTAACTCATACTTGCAGTGCAAAACAAGAAGACAGTGATAAAAGGGGCAAAAAAAGTGTAAGCCATCATATGAAAATAGCTACTTATATGCTATTAATAAAATATATGTTTGTATGTATGCATATATATATATATATATATATATATAGAGAGAGAGAGTTACATATAAATTAGGGTTAAAACTATCTAAAATACTCATAACTTTTAAAAATAAAACCTTATGCAATAGTTAAAAAGTATACAAGATTTATCCCTAAATAAGTGCTCAAAATAGGACCGCTCACAAAATCTCACAAATATTATAATTATTAATAATTTAATGTTTAATTTACTACTTTAATATATTTTTTTGTTGCAGGTTCTAATAGAGTAAATCTCATTGAGAATGTGGGTGAATGCTTTAATAATTGTCGACAAATAATTATTCCTATATAGACAATGCAGAGATGAATATTGAAGATAGCACACAATTGTCATATAATGTGAATAGATTCAGATGGTAATTACGAAGAATTTATGAACAGTGACTATAACCTAGGTGAGGAAGATGATATGTTTGAGACAAATGTGGATAGTTACATAGAATGAATTTTTCAATCAAATCACACACAAATGTGACTTCACAAGATAGAGTAAAAAATATGTGTGATTTTGAGAGTGGGGGTTGGATTCACAAGATGGATTTACAAGTCTTGAAAAGAGTTATGATAATGAGTATTCTATCATGTCTAAATTTAGGAATTTAGACCAATTATTAGAAAAGATGATCCAATTTTGGAACTAGGAATGCTATTTAGAAACTGGGCCCAATTTGTTAGGGTTGTTAAATGACATGCTATTCTTCATGGGAAAGATGTGAGCTTTAAGAAGAATGAGATTACAAGGATTATAATAAAGTGTCCAGAATGCTGTAAATGAATTATTTTTGCATCAAGTAAGACTGTTAACAAGAAGACTTTGCAAATTAAAACTTACTTCCTTGTCCACAATTGTCGAAGGATTTACGCCAATAGATTGGTCAACTCTAGTTAGTTAGCCATGATATACCATAAAGACCATAAAATTGATCAATCATGATCTATAAATTTGATTATTGAGAAGGTTAGAGTTGATTTTAATGTTAAGGTGTCTATAAGTTAGGTTTATACGATAAAGAGAAAGGCTTCCAAGAAAATAGAGAGAAATTATGCAGATCAATATTCTAAATTGTGGGATTAGTGTAATGAGATTGCAAGGACTAACCCATGCACATTAGTGTACTTGCATTTGAAGCCTAATTTAGGTGGAATGCCATCCAATACTTTTTAAAGAATGTATGTATGTTGGGTAGCCCTAAAAGCATGGTTTAAGGAACTTGTGCAGGCCACTTATTGGCATGGATAGATGCCACTTAAAAGGGCCACATGGCGGTCAATTTCTTATAGCGGTCACATTAGATGGTAATAATCAAAATTTCTTATGGTTTTTGTTATTGTTGAGATAGATAACATCAATGCTTGAGTTGGTTATTAGGGTGGGCATCTAATGGATGACATTTGATTGTCAAATAATCCTAACTAGACCATTATATCCGATAAGCAAAAGGTATCGATTTTTTGTTTTGCCTTTAACACATATTTATGTTGATGTGCAACTTATTTTTCATTTGTACCAAGGATTAGAGAGAGTAACCTTAGACTTATTGCCTTGTGTTGAACATAGGCATTGTGTTAAATGCATACACAATAATTTGAAATTAATTGGATTTACACGTAATGCTCTGAAACACAAATTGTGAAATCTAGAAAGGTCAAGTTATGTTGGCAAGTTCAATTGAAAAAGGGAAGAGCAGAAAAAGAATGATAAGAAGGCTTTCTAATGGTTCAATTGATAAATGGTTGATAAGATGACATTATACTAAACAATTTCTGTGATTCTTTTAATGTAACAATTTTGCCTACTAGGGATAAGCCAATCATAACCATGATGGAGGAGTTTAGAACGTACCTAATGGATAGGTTGCGCACGAGAATAGAATTTGTGAAGAAATGGAATGATGAAGTAGGGCCAAAAGATTTGATAGGTTGTACAACAATAAAATGATTGAGAAGAATATGATACGATGTTTTGCATTTATAATAGTGTCGGGAATGGTGTAAATGGGTGATTTTTGCATCTAGTAAGATTGTTAACAAGAAGACTTTGCAAGTTAAAACTTGCTTCCCTATCCACAATTGTCGAAGGATTTAGGCCACCAGATTGGTCAACTCTAGTTTGCTAACCATGATATACCACGAAGACCTTAAAATTAATCCATCATGATCTATAAATTCGATTATTGAGAACATTGGAGTTGATTTTAATGTTACGGTGTTTATAAGTTAGGTTTATAGGGCAAAGAGAAAGGCTTCCAAGAAAATAGAAGGAAATTATGCAGATCAGTATTCTAAATTGTGGGACTAGTGTAATGAGATTGCAAGGATTAACCCAAGCACATTAGTGTACTTGCATTTGAAGCTAGATTTAGATGAAATGCCATCTAATACTTTTCAAAGAATGTATATATGTTGGGTAGCACTGAAAGCAAGGATTAAAGAACAGTGTAGACCACTTATTGTAATTTACGGAATTAAAAATTTAATTCGGATTGAATTATATTTTTCTAATTATATAAGGAGCTTAAATTTTATTTACTTCTCAGGTCCCTGTCGTAGCCTATTTATGTGCAGCTAAACCTCTTTCGGTAGTTATGGTTTGTTGAATTCTCGTGAGAAACAAAAAAGAGACATAGTTGAGTTAGGGTTTAAGTTCCAAATATGTAGTCCACACTTCGTGATCAGGCATACGGGAATATGGTAAAAGACTTGAGGTGCAGTCGATTACCTATGCATGTGCATCCATTTGATAGTTTTCTATTCGAGTGCTGAGACGAGATCAAATTAGAGATATCTCAAAAGTATAATCTTTATTCTATCGAGGGTTTTGTCAGGTTCTCATTTTTTTTCAGTATAATCTATATGCACTGACATTAGTTCTTGGAATTTCATTTCCTAATAGGGCTCAGCTGGCCCAGCCTCCTCCTCATCATCGTCAGCAAAGAAAGATGAGAAGTTCAGCTCCTTGAACGTTCCTACAACACGGGACTTCATTGTGTTAAAGCTGTCGACCCAATATTTGGTCAACTCTAAGCAGTAATCTCATAGGCCTTGAATTTATCCAGGGCTTCTTTCCTAACTTTCTTCAACCTCTCCTCCAACTCAGTAGCCTGGGTTTTCTTTTTGACTAATCTCTTCTCAACTCTAGCAGCTTGGCCTCTGGCTTGTGACACTTTAGTCTGAGCCACCCCCAGTTCCTTCCTATTTTGAAGGCACTCAATTTGAAGAAGATGAAGATCTTTGATATGGTTGATCTGCTCTTCCATTATAAGAGCAACGAAAGCATGCTTGGTCTTTAACTGTAGCTCTCGGCGGTGCCATCTTTGGGACATCTGGATAGACCGGACGAAAGCTAAAATAGAAAAGGAGAAAAGATGTAAAGACGACCGTCATAAACAAATAGTAAGAAATAAAATCCAGAGAGAGAGGGAGAGAGACAAGTGGACGTACCCAAGTATAGTCGAGAAGGAGATCCTTGGCCAGTGGAGCAACAGGAAGAGAGGTGAAGGCCTCTATGTCAGTTTCCATGAACTGGAACATCTTGACTCGAACAACATCATTAGTTGGGAGAGATAAGATTTCAGTAGAGGATGAGACAAGGACGACAAAGACTGGGGGCACTGAGCTAGGAGGGGTCAGCGTGAGAATTTGCTTGGTCTCAAAGAAAGGAGGCTTTAGGATGGGCTCATTGTCAGGTACTGGCTCGAGAGGTGCCTCAAAAAATCCCTACCCTTTAACATCAACTGGGACTTCTTGGGAATGTTAGAGGGGTTAGCACTTGATTGCTCTTAGATCTTCAACAACAGAGCTTTATCAGGCCTCTTTGACATCTTCGAAAATGAAATAGAAAAAATATTAGTACATGAAAAAGAAAAGAAGAAGAAAAGAGATAAATGAGAATAATAAGTCTACAGGCACTCCCAAAATACACTCTTTCATCCACTTTCAAAATTTCAGTCGTTGGATGATAGGTTTAGCGTAAAATGCACTCCTTCAAACCCATTATCCAACGGCTGAGATTTTGGGAGTGGCTGAAGGAGTGTATTTTGGGAGTGCCTGTAAACTTATCTAAATGAGAAAGCCCTCACGAGAAATGTAAGGCCTGAGTAAGTAAGTACTCAACCTCTGTGAGATCACCAAATAACTAAAAGACACAGTAAGAAAATTCCAAGCGATCTTCAACCTATTCTTGGCTAGTTGATTAATTAAGGGCTTGGCAGAAACATCTTTTGTATGTGGAGGGCCCTATAGAGACTAGATGCGGGGGGAAATTATAGCCCACCTCCTTCCATGATTGGAATTTCCAACCCTATTCGAAAAAAATTAAGAATCACTCTTTCCAATGTTTGTTGTAAGAGGGATACCCTTGGATAAGAGCTCGCTCCTCAAAGTGAGACTGAAAGAAAACTAGTCCGACTATTTTAGTTTTGGCTGATAGCAGTGAAGAAATTACTCCAACGATAAGTGATATAAATTGCTTTTACTCTCCTCCTAGAGAACGATCATACCGATCAATATCTTCTAAGTGTTGAGCAACAACTAGTCAGGAGAAAGGTGAAGGAAGGCAAAAAAGTTTCCTAATGAGTGAAGGGAAAGGGAGCCTAAGACATGCGGTAAAGACATGCTCATACAAGCACACCTTTCCGTCCGCAAAAGACCAAGCCCTCTCAGAAGAAGAGGCCACTCAAAGCATTACCAAGGAGGGAATGTCGTAAGCTTTCCTAAGGCGCTCTAAGTCGAAGGCCCGAGTGAGGGAAAGAACCCCATTGGCTACAAAGGGTTTGATGGGCCCTGATAGAGCCATAGCTAGAGCTTTCACCCCCCGTAGAAGCGAGTTGGGACAAGGAAAGGGTTCTCTTAGAGTCGGTAGTAGACTCTATAGATTTGGGGAAGTTTTGTACTCCTCCTAATGATAGGGAGCAAGAATTGAACAAAATTGAAAGTGTCAAAAGTGACACTCTCAAAGGAGGGGCAACCAAAACAAAAAGCAAAATAGAAGGAAGGGGAATTCTAAAATTCCTCATGCAGAAACAAAGCCTATTAACAAAATATAAAGGTGATGGAGTACATAATGTGAGATTTGAGGAATCCATGGTGCAAGAAATTGATGAAATGAAAAGTTAAAGAGCTTACCAAAGATATTAGAGTGTAGAAGGAAAAGGTGAGGAGGCTTTGAGACCCAAAAGAGATGAGAGAGGAATTGTTTGAGAGAGATGGAAAGCCAGAAGAATAAAAGTAAAAAAATACCAAAAAGAATGACTATATATAGCGTACGAAGTGCCAAGACCAATCACTGAGTTTACCCCAAAACATCTGAATCTAATGGATCAAGGGACCTGTGATCCAAACCGTAGAACATGTCGAGCACGAACAACCAAATTTGCCCACGTATCGCCTAAAGCGGAACAGTCTACCGTATTCCCATAACCAAAAAGGCGTGTAATTAATATTCGTCTCTCCATGTCTAATAACACCATCGATGTAATCGTTACACATTAATTACCCATAAATCGCCATAAAAGCGAGTGACCAATAATACTCTCGTAACCAATCAAAACTCTACCGGTCTGAGAATAAGGGGCATCTGATGAGGAATATGACCAAGGAATGAAGTAAGATGGAATGACTGATGAAATAACTGAGTGAGTTACAAAAAACCCACCCAAGTGTCAAATTTGAACTCGAAGCCCACCTTTGGCACCATATAGTCGAGTGCCTAGTAGGTCAGTCGGTCTGTCGAGCGACCTCGAGTAAGAATAGATTCAAGGAAGAGAATTGTGAAATGCCAACGATGTGATTTTCGCTCCAAGAATTATGCTAAAAAATCATGCACTCGGATTACCCGGGATAAGGAACATTCCACTCCCTTGATTATCGCATATCAAACCATTGCATAAAGGTGCCAAAGTCTTTTGTAAAAAACAGTTGGCAATGTTTGGGCTAAATTTTGTAAATTTTATTTATTTTTGTCTTTTTTGAATATGTTTTATCTTTTGATTAATTTTTTTTAACTTTTTGAATTGCCTCAATGAGATGAACCAAATAAGTAAGCAAATCTAATCGTAAAATGAAAAAAGTTCATTAAAGATGAAAATAAATAACATAAAATTTGACTTATTAATTTATTTTGGAGACGAAAATAAACAAAATTACCAGCAATTATCCCAAATGGGCGGCATTAGCATCTCCTCCCTATTCCACTAATTAATCTCGCTTCTAATCTATGGTGGTCTTTCTCTCTTAGGGATGACAATTTCTCTTATTCTGTTCCGTCCCTACTTGTCCCCGCCCTGCTTTGTACGAATTTTTTATGCCCCTAATAACAAACGGGATGGAAATAATATTTGCTTTTCCAGTCTTGTTTTTCTCCGCTTCTGATTACATAAAATAAATATTTTTAAAATATGAATACATGCATAAAATACATATTTTACAAATATAATTAGTCTAAAATATTTAAATCTTGTATTTATCTCTAATTTTTCTTCACAATGTTTTACACTTTATATTTTTAGTTATATTGATTTATCAATTTTAATTTTTTATTTATTATATTATCTATAATTCTTATTAATACCACTTTTTACACCATAAAAATTAGAAAAATTTTGGGTTTAAACATTTTTTTATAGTAGTGTTAGATTTAGTCGCAGCACTTTTTTTTAATAGATTAGATCCTATAAGATTTAAAATTATTTTATTATGTCTAATATACCCTTATTAAAGATATTGTCTCTCTTGGTTTGAAATTTTTTTAAATTTTTTTCAAAAATAGCATATCCCTTAAATCAAGCAGCCTCTATCTCTTTCTCTCTATCTCTCATAATTTGAAATCTTTACAAAGAATTTTCAAAGATGGCGTATCCCTTAAATCAAACAACCTCTCTCTCTCTCTCTGTTGGACGAAATCACTCGTCGCCACAACATATACAAACGTTACATTTTGAAAGCTATTTCACTATACCCATAAATATGATACATTTTCAAATTCATAAAATTATTAATTTTGATATATATTTCAACTCATCGAAACCAAATATGACCATTGATACATTTATCAATGGTTAGTGAAAATATTTTCATAAATAACATAAATCGCTAATACATTTTAACTAGGGATGGCAATTTTTTTCATCCCGCCCCGCCCTGACTCCGCCTCTTTTCTGTCCCGATTTGTAGGATTTTTCCCGCCCCCAATAACAAACGAGGTGGGGACAGTATTTGCTCTCCCTGCCCCACCCCCGATTACATAAAATAAATACTTTTAAAATATTAATATATGTATAAAATATATATTTTATAAATATAATAAGTCTAAAATTTTAAAATATTATATTTATCTCTAATTTTTTTTATTTCTTATATTTTGTATATTTAGTTATATTAATTCATCAACTATTATTTTTTATTTATTATATATTTATAACTTTTATTAATATTACTTTTTTAAACTTTAAAAATCATACCCGAAATATCCCTATACCCACCCCGTTTCCCGCTATTTTCTCAATATTTTTTTCTGTCCCCGCCTAGATCAAATAAGGGACGGGGATGGGGGAACTAATCCCCGGCCCCACCCCGCCCCATTGCCATTCTTAATTTTAACTCTAGTTTACTACGCATATGCCACTAATACATTTATCAGTATCAAGTATCTGTTGTAATATTTTCTTATAACATAGTTTAAATTCATAAAATGTATCAATAGTTTAGGGGAGTTGTGTAGATTTAGCAATAACATGCAACTGATAATTGTATCAGTATTCAACAAATAAGTGCTTTCAAAATTATTCAACACAGAATTTACAACTGATAATTGTATCAATTGCACACTGATCGTATAGAGAATGTGTATCAAAAAAATTATTGTTGTTGGGGGAGGAAAAAGAGGAAGAGAGGCGGTGGTAAATTAAAAATACCATATTAGAGAGATGGTGACGAATCAAACCGAATGCAAATCAGAGGGAGAGATAAAGTTAACAAACGGCGACGATGGCGAGATCTGGAGTCTATTATCTAGATCTGGTGGTCAGCGATGATAAGGAGCGGCAGCAACGATGAGATATGAGTTGGTAGTCCAGATCTAGAAGGTCGCGCCGGCGAGAAGCGCGAAGTGACCGTCACCGACTGATCTGAAAGCGGTGACGGCGGAGCAGAGGACGAGGAGAAGCGACGATAGAGGTGACGAGCCAGCGAAGGAGCGGCGGCCGTGTTTAATGAGTATCTGGAACCGAATGCCAATTCAAAACAAGAAAAATATTTGTTAAATGCCAATATCCCAACAACAAAAAAAGGAAAGTTACATCCTAATTATTGATGAATATTTAGAAACAAATTAATAATTTATTTTTATCATATTCAGTTATGTATATGACGGCTAAAATAAAAGAAATTTAAAATTATTTCTATAAAATTCGTTAGTGATTAACAAGTTAACGCTCTTCTATGTAAATGCATTCTCAAATTAAGAAGAATTACATGGACATGTTATACAAGTTAATAAGGGATATTTTAAAGGGAAAAATTGTTAACTTTTTAAAAAATGACTAAACCCTAAACACAAATAGTATTAAGATTAAAACTCTTACAATTTTTTAAAATAGAATTAAAACTTAATTAATTCAAAAAATTATTTTTAAAATATTTTTATTCTCATCCCCTTTTTTACTATTTTTTTAATATTTTATTCCAACTTCATTCTGATCAAATAAAAAACTAAAACAAAGAACTCATCCCGATTTTGACCCTGACCCTGCCCCTGCCCC
>JAOTRH010482183.1:0-25279 GCA_034768845.1 Heliamphora exappendiculata | reverse complement strand
AACAAATCTCAGCCATTCAGAGTTTGAGAAGCCCACAGAGTTTGAAGGAGGTCCAAAAGCTCACGGGGATGGCCGCTACACTCAACCGATTCATTAGCTGAGCATCCGACCGGTGTTACCCCTTCTTCAAAGCAATAAAGAGGGTTAACCAGTTCAAGTGGGATGAAAAAAGTGAGGAAGCCCTAGCCGAACTGAAGCAGTACCTTTCATCTCCTCCATTATTAACGGTGCCGAGCAGTAGAGATGCCTTATTCTTGTACCTTGCAGTATCTAGTCGAGTTGTCAGTGTGGTGCTCCTAAGGGTAGAAGGCAAAGTCCAAAAGCCCATTTACTATGTGAGCAAGGTCCTTCTGGACCCAGAGACAAGGTATTTGCCGTTGGAAAAACTTGCACTAGCCCTTGTCGTTGCCTCTCGTAAACTCATTCACTACTTCAGGGCACACCCGATCAAGGTAATTACCGAACACCCCTGTAGTCATTGCTTCGAAAAGCTGACTTTTCAGGGAGAGTAGCAAGATGGGCAGTGGAGCTCGGAGAGCATGACATCACTTTTTGCCCTAGGACTATAAAGGGCCAAGTTTTGGCTGACTTCATAGCCAAATTCAGCCAGAAAAGAAGTTCGGTGGACACTGAGGGCAAACTACCAAGTCAACAACTATTGATAATGAGGACTCAAAGGATACTTGGAGGCTCTACATGGATGGCTCTTCATGCAACAAGGGGGCTGGAGCAGGAGTAGTACTGTACAGCCCTGAGGGAATCCTCATAGAGAGGGCTGTTCGGCTAGACTTCCAGGCCACCAACAATGAAGCCGAATACGAAGCCTTGCTAGCTGGGCTCAGAGATATCATAGAGCTGAAGGCCAAAAAGGTCAAAGTATTCTGTGATTCACAGTTAGTGGTAAATCAATTCAAGGGAGAGTACCTAGCCAGAGATGACAGAATGCAGGCGTACGTCCAATTAGCACAACAAATGGCCAAAGACATTCCATGTTTTGGGATCACCCAGCTCTCACCCCGAGAAAATAGCCACGCTGATTCCCTGGCTTGCCTAGTATCAGCTGTTAGTACTAGGAAAAAATGTTAATTTCGATGGAAGTCCTCCAACAGCGGAGCATTATCAACCACGAAGAGAAGCTGGTCTACTGCTCGGAACTGGGTCCCAGCTGGATGGATCCCTTGAAAGAATACCTGGTGAAAGGTGAGCTACAAGCCGATCAGAACGAAGCTCGGGCTTTAAGAAGGAAGTCAGCAAGGTTCTAGGTCTCTAGTTCGGGGGATCTGTACAAGAAGTCCTTTACTAGGCCCTACTTCTTCTGTGTGCACCCGAACAATGTCCAAGACCTCTTATTTGAATACACGAAGGAATTTGCAGAAGCCATACTGAGGGGCGATCATTGGCTCACCGAGCAATCTCTCAGAGCTACTAGTGGCCCTACATGCAGAAGGACGCAAAGCAGTACGTCCAGAAGTGTGACAAGTGCCAGAGGTTCAACCTAGATATACACATTCCAGTCGGAGACTTGGCCTCACTCACAAGTCATTGGCCTTTTTCCCAGTTGGGGTATGACATAGTCGGCCCCTTCCCAAAGGCCACAGGGAATAGGAAATACCTCCTTGTTGCCACGGACTACTTCACTAAATGGGTGGAGGCTGAGCCCTTGGCCAATATCAGGGACGTTGATGTGAAGAGGTTCACGTGGAAGAACATCATCACCTAATTTGGCATCCCCCGAGCAATTATCTCCGACAACGGTACTCAGTTCGATAGCTCTCTATTTAAGAATTTTTGTTCGGGGCTTGGGATTAAGAATTACTTCTCCACCCCGGCATACCCTCAAAGCAATGGATATGCTGAAGCCACCAACAAGACTGTCATTGACGGACTCAAGAAGGGACTGGATGCTGCTAAAGGAAGATGGGTCGAAGAACTACCCTCAGTTTTGTGGACTTACCGAACTACTCCAAGGAGGTCCATGGGTGAAACCCCCTTTTTCCCTAGCCTATGGGGTAAAGGCGGTTATACCACTAGAGGTCGGATTACCGACAATCCTAACAAAGGCCAGTGCTCTCGAAGCCAATGATAAGGCACTGGCCTTAGACCTTGATTTAGCCGAAGAGCGTAGGGCGATGGCCACCATTAAATTAGTAGCCTACCAGCAAACCCTTGCCAAATGGTATAATAAGATGGTGAAACACTGTGAGTTTGGCATGACAAAAACTTGGGGGGCATACTCCGAATACGGCAAGGCAAGCACAGGGCCAGCACAACGAACTTCTTTAGCAGCCTAAGTTCGATGTTTATCCGAACAACTTATTCCCTTAGAATAGACGTTAATCCCATACTAAGGATGATTAAGCCTAAAAATACTAAGTTTGAAGTTTATCCGAACTCATCGATCCCTTAGTACGGATGTTAATCCCATACTTAGAATGATTAAGCCTAAAAACACCAAGTTCGAAGTTCATCCGAACTATTTATTCTCTTAGTATGGACGTTAATCTCATACTAAGGATGATTAAGCCTAAAAAGGCTAAGTTCGAAGTTTATCCGAACTCATCGATCCCTTAGTATGGATGTTAATCCCATACTTAGGATGATTAAGCCTAAAAAGGCCAAGTTTGAAGTTCATCCAAACTATTGAAGCCCCTAGTATGGATGGTAATCCCATACCTAGGATGTTTGAGCATAAAAAGGCCAAGTTCGGAGTTCATCCGAACTATTTAAGCCCTAGTGTGAATGGTAATCCCATACCTAGGATGTTTGAGCCTAAAAAGGCCAAGTTCGAAGTCTATCCAAACTACTCTGCCACCGCCTCCGCATGCCAACCAGTGGGCACCACGTCACCCAACACGAGGCTCGAGACCAACCGTCGTTATTCATGAGGGCACCTCAAGAGACCTAGGCAGTAGAACCACCACCCGGAGAACCGAATAGATGTCTCCGAACAACGCCATACCCCTTGTAACCCCAGATACTCAGCATGCATCCTGAATTGAGTGACTGGGTATTCACCGAGCAACCTAGGCTGACAATCAAGCAAGAATTCAAAGCTCTAGCCCATCGTCGAGCAACATAGCCGAACAAGAACCATAGCTGGGGGAAGTTGAGGGTGGACAAAAGCTATGGGCCTAAGGCCCAGCCCGAATGATTGGAGGCAAGGACCCAAAAGGAAGACCATCCCGAAACGAACTTGTCCAAGTATTCGAAGAAGTTCGGACCCACTGTTGTTCGGGTCCTACTAGTTCGGCCCACCCCATATAGGGGCAGGACGGACCAGGGGAAGCCCATGTCGGCCCCTCAATGGGAAAGATATCTCAACAAGATACATTCCCCAATACGATTTTGGTCGGATGAAAAGGATAGAAGCAAATCAGAATCAAATCACATCAAGTTAGGAAACAAATCCTAACTGGTAGGAGACAGAATCCTAAGAGGATTTAGCCTCCACCAGTCTTGATCCATATATAAAGAGAGGCACCTCTACACCACCAGGTAGGCAATTCTTAACCCCAAAACTCTTGCTTAGAAACCTCTCAGAGAGATATCTAACTTGAGCGTCGGAGTGCCTCCAGGCCATAACCAGCCGGTAGGCGCTAACGGTATTCTTGGTGGTTGCAGGTGTTCGGCAGTGGAGTAAGGAACATCTAATAAATTCGGAAGACAAGGAGTCCGGTCCATACTCTGTTCAGGGTCATCAGTATTGGGCCAGTTTATCTGGTCCTGATTGTGCCGAACAAGTCCGCGCACACTAACATTTTTACTAAGAATATTAATTATTGTCATTTCATTTAAATAAAAAAGATTATCTGGAATGTAAATAAATCTTTTCTTAGAGAAAAAAAAAAGTTAGTAATTTTTTTCTAATGCCAAACAACGTGGATAAGATTTGGATTCCTTTAGTCTTATTACCAAACAAATCCTGTTACGGATTATTCATCATTTAAAATATACATATATATATATATATATATATTAAACAATTAGGTTGGCAGTTGAGTAGTTTTATACCTAACCCAACCCAAGATTCATCCACTGCCCATAATTAATCATCAATCAACACACAAATCTCCTACCTTGTTTGCTAAATGCTTGTTTAAAATATATAATAAATAAGTATGTTGTCACTTAGGTGCCGGTTTGGAATAATTTTCAAATTTAACTTTTAAAAAATTTAACTTTTTTTTTAAAAAAAAATTAAAAATGTGAGAGTGTTTGAAATAATTTAAAAAAGTAGATGTTAAAAGAAAAAAAAAGATAGAAAAAAGATTTGACTTTTATTTAATTGCCAAGCTGTGCCAAAATATTATTTTAAACAAACTAAGCTTAAAAGTTGAACTTTTTTAAAAAACTTAACTTTTTTTAAAATCCCAAACAAGGCCTAAAGCTACCTATAGTTTATTTACTAAATGCTTCAACTGACTATCAGTAGTTTTAACTGGATAGTCAATTAAAGTGTTTTATGACAACTTCAATCGGTAGCTTCAACTAATTAGCTGGTTATGCTATGGATAGCTTTAACTCGGCAGGGACTTGGTGTTAAAATATAAAGATAATATTAAAAATTAAGAAATGTAATTATTTCTCATCTTATTCAATTATAGTCAAATCACTCAAATTAAACATTGCTTTTCGTCTAATCTACTATTTAATTATATCTAAATTAAATATAAAAAATTACTACAATTTCATTACTAATCTCACAATTATCAATTCATGAATTACTCATACTTCATTGTTAATTTTATTCAACCCACAATCAAACATGACCACCGTATATTAGTTATGCCAAAGTAGAAATAAGTTATGCCAAAGTAGAAATAAGTTGATGTAACACAAACACAAAGACAAATTTGATCCAAAATAAAATAAAAATCTCATTTGGCAATAATTTGTGGACTACTATTAATAATTTAAATTTAAGTATTTTAGACCATATAATTAAACTTTTTATTCATATTATTAGACCAATAATCTACTTAGATCGTTGCAATAAATACATAATTATTAATTTTAAAAATTAATAATTAAAATTAATAAGTTTTATGCATTTCCTAATTTAATTAGAATCCATTATTTTTGAATAATAAACAAGAAGTAGTTGGTTATTCTAACCACTATTTGTTGGGTGTTAATATGCTAATAGCAATACTTTCTTTTAATACTACTAATTCATTTTTACAGGTAAGATTTATTACTTCAGTATATATATATATATATATATATAGATTTCGATTGGTAATTAGTTTAAAAGTTAATTTATTTATTTATTTATATTTTTAGTCAAAAAGTTAAATTGAGTTCAAGGTAAGTTATTTGGTAACTTAGTTTTTAAGTTATTTTTTTTAAGTTGGTTGTTTTAATAAAAAGTTAATTTTTTTTATTTTTTATTCAAAATTGACAATTCTATATTTTTATATATTTAATATTAACAATTATATGTAATTAGTTGTGATAGTAAATAAATTATAAATAAAGAGTATTATTATATTTTAAAAATTAAAAGAGTTTAAATAGAATAATTTAAAATTTTATATTTTGATTTAATTTTTTAATTTTTTAACTATTTTACTTTTTTTACTAAATGAATAATTTTGTCTTTTTAATATTTTAACCAAAAAATAAAAAATTCAATATTACCGATCAAGCCCTTAATATTTAACTATTGAGAATATAAAATTAGATCATGTTAATCACCATCTAATATACAGTAATTAATAAAATAATAAGAATAATTTTTTTTAATATTAATATATTTTTAAAAATAAAATTTATTATTTTCATAAATATTAATAAATTTTATACAAATAATTATACATTATAAATTTATTATTATCTACCGCTAACAAACGATGGTTAGCAATTTTTGTATAAAATTTGTAACGGTGCTGACGCCTTGAGAGGCATATGTTACGTTCAGGACGCGGCAAGTGACGTAGTGCTGGTGCAGACGAAAGGACAAGTCTGCAACACATACGATTATCTCCGCTTTAAATAAAAAGTCCAGATACACCTGGTTGGTACGTCCTCACATTTTATAAACACGTGTAATGGCTCCAAATATAAAGTTTTCAATCGTGATAACTGATGACTACCGCCGGGTCATTTTCCCACCAGACTAGCAACCTCAAGATCGCTAAGATTCTATTTTATAAATTTTAAGTGAATCTTCTATAATAATTTATATTATTTATTTTATAAATTTTACATAACAAATTATTTATATAAAAAATTATTTTAATTTAATATTCAGGTTTATATGAACAAATAAAAACTTATTGCATAAAATGAATAATTTTAATTTAAAATGAGTTATTAAATTATACCATTTTATTTGTACAATAAACTACAATTTATTTATATATATATATGTGAATATCCTATCAAACTAATATTTTTCACAAATAATTTCCTCTGTAAGATCTATAAAATGAATTATTCAAATTATCATTGTAGATCTATACAAAACCCATACAATCGGAAAAAAATCAAAAATTTTGTCTAGAATGATTAAATATTTAAAATTGTATATAGTAAATTAAAGTGTTACTTAAAAAGTTCAAATATATTAATAATTTATAATTCGATTATAGTTTATCACGACGACTTTTTATATTCTGAAAATAATACATGATAGTTTCATTTGTAATACTATCAAACGTTTCTTTCTCAATATATATAAGTAAACTATCATGCATCCATTGATCACTATTCGATTGCCAAGTTGACTTTTTACAATCTTCATAGCAGAAAATGTATCCTCTACTGTAGCTATCGCAACCAATAAAATCAGGTTTAACGTTAAAAGCTTGTAAACCGATGGGTATTCTTTATCTTTTTTTTGTCTTCACCATCTTCTGTGCAAGATTTTTTATTTTTTAAAAATCAAAAAACTCAATACTTGAGCGTACGTCCAAAATGAAATTCTCAAGTTGATCAGAAATTGCTAATATATCTCCACGTCTAAAAAATCGTTTGGATAGAATTTGGAAAATCGAATTAAATTTTTCTTGTAAAAAACTGCAAATGAATCAAGTGGATTTAGACACACAACACAAAGAAGTAATTCGGCATTCACCTCATTAAAACGATTATTGAGCTCTTGAATTTGCATATCAACGATAGTATAGAATAACTCGACACGGTAGTGATGAGAATTTATCTTCTCTTTAGCTCTACTATCACACCCCTTTCCAAAAGTACAAAATCGATAAATAATATTATCGCATCCTAAGATTGTACAGTTTTTCCTTCGCGTTACAACTAAGATAGTGACTAAAGGCATTCAGGTGAGACATGATATGATTATATTTTTCAGTATACCCAAACTGACGTATACCAAACAAAATTATCAAACTGCTGAAATTATTTATTTATAGGAAACAAGCAACTGTACATGCTTCGGATACGCTATCTTGTATCCTCAAATCAGGGTATATTTTACAAAAAAAAATATAACTACGAGCCTGCGATTATAAACTTGATGACTGTGGTAGACCAACTCTAGCCATCCTTGCTATCTGCAACCACAAAGGTTACAGGAGAGTGCATTTAGTATTATATTAAACAAGATAAAAAAAATATCTTACTTTACATAAGAAAAGTAAGATATTCCATTTACTTGTCATAAAATTTCATAAATAACCTTATCAGTTTTTTTTTTAGGATCTCACAAGTTATAACGAACTTTTCTCAATTTTTGTAAAATTAGCACTTTAGGCTTAATAACTACAAATTATGGAATTCACTGTCTTAAAATAAAGTTTCTGGCATAACTGTCACAATGCAAAATAATCATGTTTCATTCACAACTCATACTCAACAGTGACCAAGTAGTCGTCAATCTCACGATCGGGAGTTCCGACGGTACCGTAACCTCGATTCTCAATGCATGGATTAGTAACGTGATGGAATGAGGGTCACTCTCCATCAAGCACGAGTGGCATGTGCTGTCTGGGACTTATAACCCGTAAAGTCTTTAAGGCAAAAACTCCCGCTCAACGGGCAACCTCCCCCATATGGAGCAACAACACCCATAATTTGGCAACCTTCCCTAACGGGATATAAAGGGCCGAAAACCCTTGTAACTTGACACTTTAGAACCGCATAACATTATCAAAAATCTTCATTTCACATTCTCATACTTTGTAAAAGTGCAGATAGCATTTTTTTTTAAAAATAAACAACGCCAGTGCATTTAAATAAAAGATAATGATATCACAATTTTTCATGCTTCAAAACATGAATATAAAACAAATTTAAAGCATAATTCATGCATTTCTATTTAAAATAATACTTAAACACTCTCACATGCATGTATATTCAAAATAAAATTATATTTATGTTTAAGATAATATTTAACCATCTCACATCGACTTAGGCGTGATAAAACTCTCCTTGTTCTTGATCCCAAAATTTCTAATCCTTCGGTGATAAAATCTCAATGCATAATTGAGAGAGAGAGATTACATAACAGAGAGAGAAAATGGTGGTCGGGGACGGTGGTGGAGGCTGATGGTGGCGTGGGTAGTGTCGGCAGTGTCCAGCGATGGCGGTGGCTGAGCGGCGTCGGGTTCGCGGTGGTAGTGGCGTTGAGTGTTTAGCTTAAAAGTTCACTGTGTGAGAGATGATATGTGATGATATGTTGCCACCAAGTGCCTTTTATAGGTTGGTCCAAATCTTTTTTAATCATTAATTTTGATTTGATTTTATCTAAAATCTATTACCTTTGATTTAATTTTATCCAGAATCTTATTCAAATCTTCTTCAATCATTACTTTTGATTTGATTTTATCCAGAATCTTATCCAATTTTTCTTCAATTATTACCTTTGATTTATCTTATTTGATTTTATCCAGAATCTTATCCAAATTTTTTTCAATCATTACCTTTGATTTGATCTTATCCAGAATCTTATCCAAATCTTTTTTAATTATTACTTTTGATTTGATCTTATATCCAAATCTTTTTCAATCATTACCTTTGATTTGATCTTATCTAGAATCTTATCCAAATTTTCTTCAATTATTACCTTTAATTTGATCTTATCAAAAATCTTATTTATATTTCTATCAAAATATATATGCAAAGAAATCTAAAAATATTTAAAATTCTTATCGCTATATTATTTTTTGTCAGAAATTTTATTTTTACAAATTTTTTACAAACTATCACATAATATATTATTTTAAGGAGTGACACGTGTCTTATTTTTATTAACTGTCATGGTACATGTTATTACAATCTACCATCCTTTAAGAAATTTTGACCTCGAAATTTTCATGCCTTTTTACTAAAAAAGGTGTGAATACTTCTTTTGCATGTTCTCTTCTCGTTCCCATGTGGCTTCTTCTACCGATTGACTCCGCCACAACACTTTTACCAAATGAATGACTTTATTTTGCAGAACTTGTTCTTTTTTATCTAATATTTGTACTGATTTTTGTTCATATGTAAGGTCGGGTTTCAGGTCGACTGGTCGCACTGTTAGCACATGAGAAGGATCCGATATGTACTTCCTTAACATTGAGATGTGGAATACATCATGTAATCCTGATAACTCCAGAGGTAGGGCCAATTGATATACTGTGTTGCCAATTCTTTTTATGATCTTATAGGGCCCAATGTAACGGGGACTCAACTTTCTTTTCTTTCCGAATCTCATTACTTCTTTCCATGGCGATACTTTTAAGAATACATGATCTCCAACTTTAGATTCTAGGCTGCATATCCGATTATCCGCGTAACTTTTCTGTCGGCCTTGAGACTGCTTCAATATTTCTCGAATTAATTTTATCTTGTCAGTGGTGATTTGCACAATTTCAAGGTCAAGTAGCTTCCTTTCTCTGACTTTCTCCCAACAGATTGGGCTACGACATTTTTTTCCATACAATACTTCGTAAGGGGCCATTTCTATGGTCGACTGGAAGCTATTATTATACGCAAATTCAATCAATGACAAATATTCTTCCCAGCTCCCGGCAAAGTCTAGTACACATGCTCTGAGCATATCTTCCAAGGTCTGAATTGTCCTTTCTGATTGACCTTCAGTTTGCGGGTGAAAGGCCGTACTAAACTTTAACATAGTCCCTAGCGCCTCTTATAAACTTGGCCAAAATCTGGATGTGAAACGTGGATCCCTATCGGATACTATGGAGATTGGTACGTCATGCAAACGAACAATTTCATCAATATAAAGTCGTGCGAACCGATTCATAGGAAACGTCCTCTTTACTGATAAATAGTGTGCTGACTTTGTCAATCTATCCACAATAACCCAGATAGCGTCATTACCTTTGGGTGATCGTGGTAACCTAACCACAAAATTCAGAGTGATATGTTCCAACTTCCACTTAGGTACAGGTAAGGGTTGTAATAATCCTGCCGGCTTCTGGTGTTCAATTTTAACCTGTTAGCATACTAAACATCTTGTCACAAAGTCTGTCACATCTTTTTTCATCCCATTCCATCAGTATTTTTTCTTTAAATCTCTATATATTTTCGTGCTTCCAGGGTGCATCGTGTATGCTGTATTATGAGCTTCATCTAAAATTTACCTCATTAACTCTTCATTATTAGGCACATATAGTCGATGCCCAAACCATAAGACATCATCCCGAACTTCAAACTCTGTTTTTCCTTTAGCAATTGCCTCTTCTTTTATCTTATCACTTGATTGTCTGCTAACTGGACTGCTCGAATCTGATCTAACAGAGTTGGCCTAATTCTAAGAGTTGCTAATAAGCCCCCACTTTCTCATATGGAAAGAGTGACTCTGAGTGATAACATTTTAGAAAATGTATTACTCTGTTCTGTCCGAATGTGTGTAATACTTCCTGATGACTTTCGGCTTAGGGCATCTGCTACCACATTGGCCTATTCCGGATGATAATGAATTGTACAATCATAATCCTCATCCACCTTCTCTGTCTTAGGTTCAATTCCTTCTGGGTGAAAACATACTTTAAACTCTGATGATCGGTGAATATCTCACAGGTGACCCCATATAAGTAATGTCTCCATATTTTGAGTGTGAAGACAATTGTAGCCAATTCTAGATCATGGGTAGGATAATTTCTCTCGTGAGGTTTTAACTGTTTAGATGCATATGCTATTACTTTTTCATATTGCATTAAAATACAACCCAATCCTTGGTGTGATTCATCACTATAGACTATAAAACCTTCATTGCCTGATGGAAGGGTGAGTACAGGAGCTGACACCAACTTAGACTTTAGTTCTTAGAAATTGCGTTCACATTGGTCAGATCATTCAAACTTCACATTCTTTTGGGTTAACCGAGTTAATGGTTTTGTGATTAAAGAAAAGTCTCGAATAAATTTTTGATAATAACCAGCTAAACCCAAAAAGATACATATCTCTGTTACGTTGGTTGGTCTCACCCAATTTACTACAGCCTCAACTTTTGTCGAATTTACTTGGATTCCTTTCCCAGATATGACATGGCCTAAGACCACCACTCGGTCCAACCAAAATTCACATTTAGAGAACTTTGCATACAGTTTGTAATCCCATAGAATTTGTAAAAAAATTCTCAAATGTTTCGTGTGTTCTTCCTTATTTCGTGAATATATCAGAATGTCATCAATGAATACAATTACAAATTTATCCAGAAACTTCTTAAACACCCGATTCATCAAGTTTATAAATATTACGGGCGCATTAGTCAACCCAAAAGACATTACTACAAACTCATAATGACCATAGCGAGTTCTAAAAGCAGTCTTGGATATGTCTGATTCTCTCACTTTTAATTTATGATACCCTGACCTCAAGTCGATCTTCGAGAATACTTTTGCTCATGATTGAAAGGATCATCTATCATGGGCAAGGGATACTTATTTTTAACAGTTATTCTATTCAATTATCGGTAGTCAATACACATCCTTAATGTCACATCCTTCTTCTTAACAAATAACACGGGTGCTCCCCAAGGTGAGGCACTAGGGCTGTTGAACCATTTGTCCAACAATTCTTGTAATTGCTCCTTCAATTCTCGTAGCTCCGCAGGGGACATCCTATAAGAAGGGATGGATATAGGGGTTGTACCCTGGTATAGATCAATGGTAAACTTCACTTCTCGTTTTGGGGGTACTCTAGGCAGGTTTTCTAGGAACACATCTGGGAACTCACGGACTACTAGTACTTCTGAAAGTTCTTTTCTTTTCATTTATGTGTCTACCATGTGCGCCAAAAACCCATAACAACATTTCTGTAATAACTTTGAAACCTTAATGGCTAACACAAAACGAACAGACTTCCTACCTTTATCCTTTTGAAAAATAAATTCCACTTCTCTGAATATTCTGAAGGTTACTTTCTTCTCAAAATAGTCTAGTGGTGCATGGTAGGTGGATAACCAGTCCATCCCGAGAATTAGATCAAAATCTATCATGCTTAAAGGCATCAAATGTACCATCATGTCTTTATCGTCTTATCTTCAATAAATAATTTTTGTACATACTTCTGATTATCACTTCTTCTCATACTGGGGTAGCAATTGTTGTTGTACTTCATTAGGAATTGACGATGTTCCTTCTGAATATTTCATACTTTATCCTATTATAAGAAATGAATTGATTTAAGATTCGACACTAGAGCCTAACCCAACACATAAAGACAACCGAACAAGAAAATCGAGAATTATCTTTCCAATCTGACAACATACTTAGATTTCTAAGTAGGAACCTACGCCTGCAGAACGCGTTTCCCAAATAGACTTCAAAGCCAGTCAATCAGACGTCCGAAGACAAGGGTCTAATATTTCAAGATCTATACCAAAACTCAAAAAGACGCACCTATCATACAGTCCACCACAGACCAAACTCTGACAAGTCTACAGAATCTAAAACCTAGGGCTTGATACCAAAAATTGTTACACCCCTTTTCAAAAGCACAAAATCGATAAAGAATATTATCACATACTAATATTACACAATTTTTTCTTCGCGTTACAGCTAAGATAGTAACTAAAAGCATTCAGGTGAGACATGATATGATTATATTTTTCAGTATACCCAAACTGGCATATACCAAACAAAATTATCAAACTGCTAAAATTATTTATTTATAGAAAACAAGTAACTGTACATACTTTGGATACATTATCTTGTATCCTCAAACTAGCGTATATTTTACAAAAAAAAATTAACTACAAGCTTGGGATTGTAAACTTAACGACTGCGGTGGACCGACTCTAACTATCCCTGCTATCTGCAACCACAAAGGTTACAGGAGAGTGCATTTAGTATTATAATGAATAAGATAAAAAAATAGTCATTCTACTAAAATATCATGCTTTCCATAAGAAAAGTAAGATATTGCATCCATTTATAATAAAATTTCATAAATAACCTTACCAGGTTTTGTTTTTTAGGATCTCACAAGTTATAACGAATATTTTCTAATCTTTGTAAAAATAGCACTTTAGGCTCAATAACCACAAATTATGGAATTCACTGTCTCAAAATAAAATTTTTGGCATAACTGCCACAATGCAAAATAATCATGTCTCATTCACAACTCATACCCAACAGTGACAAAGTAGTCGTCAATCTCACGACCGGGAGTTTCGACGGTATCGTAATCTCAATTCTCAATGCACGGATTAGCAACGTGATGGAATGAGGGCCACTCTCCACCAAGCACGAGTAGTATGTGTTGTCCGGGACTTATAACCCGGAAAGCCTTTAAGGAAAAAACTCCCACTCTACAGGCAACCTCCCCCATAGGGAGCAACAACACCTATAATTGGGCAACTTTCTCTAACGGGATATAAAGAGCCGAAAACCCTTGTAACTTAACACTTTGGAACTGCATAACATTATCAAAAATCTTCATTTCACATTCTCATACTTTGTAAAAGTGCATATAGCATTTGTTTTTTTTTTTAAATAATACTAGTGCATTTGAATAAAAGATCATGATATCACAATTTTTCATACTTCAAAACATGGATATAATATAAATTTAAAGCATAATTCATACATTTTTTTTCAAATTAATACTTAAGCACTCTCACATACATGTATATTCAAAATAAAATTACATTTATGTCCAAGATAATACTTAAGGATCTCACCTCGACTTAGACGTGACAAAACTTTCTCTTTGTTCTTGATCCCAAAATTTTTAATCTTCCGGTGATAAAATCTCAATGCATAATGGAGAGACAGAGAGATTACATAACAGAGAGAGAAATGATAGCCAGGGACGGTGGTGGAGGCTGACGGCGGCGTGGGTGGTGTCGGCAGCGTCCGGCGACAGCGGTGGCTGAGCGGCGTCGGGCTTGCGGTGGTGGTGGCGTTGAGTGTTTGGCTTAAAAGCTCACTGTGTGAGAGATGATATGTGATGATATATTGCCACCAAGTGCCTTTTATAGGTTGACCCAAATTTTTTTTAATTATTAGTTTGATTTAATCTTATCTAAAATTTTATCAAAATCTTTTTTAATCATTACTTTTAATTTTATCTTATCCAAATCTTCTTCAATCATTACCTTTGATTTGATCTTATCAAAAATCTTATTTATAATCCTATCAAAATATATATGTAAAGAAATCTAAAAATATTTAAAATTCTTATCGCTATATTATTTTTTGTCAAAAATTTTATTTTTACAAATTTTCCACGAACTATCACATAATATATTATTCTAAGGAGTGACACGTGTCTTATTTTTATTAACTGTCTTGGTATGGGTTATTACATTTACACCTCGATCTTCCTTGAATAGCATATGTTCCATCCATATTAAGAACATCAATTTGATGTTTTTCACAAAATGATGAAACTTCATCCACCAAAGAACTCAAGCCACTATCCCTCAACATTTAGAGTCGTTGTTTAGAAACTTGAACTAATTTTATGACATTGACAATATTTTAATCTTTTCTTTGTAAAGCTTGAGATAAATCATTTGTAATTCTCAAAAGAGCTCTCATCAAATGTAGACTAAACACAAATTCAAAAGACTGCATTGATTCTAATATACGAAATGCTTCTGCTCTTTGTTCTGAATTGGATCCATCCTCCACTATGACATCAAGCACTTCAATCACAACTGAGAACATGCTAATCAGACTAGGTAAAGTCCCATAATGTGATCCCCAACGTGTATCATTAGCACGAATGAGAGTAGTCACTTGATTGAGTCCTGTCCCACTTGTTATCTTACCATTACTTAGAGCTTTGATAACTTTAGTAGCTTACTTCTCCCGATGAATATCTCGACGCTTGCATGAAGCTCCAACAACATTGACTATGTTTGAAACCAAGTAAAAAAGATCAGTCATATAGATATAATTCTTCGCGACTGCCACAAGAGCTAAATAAGGTTGATGAGAAAAATAATGAACATAATATGCACACTGATTCTCTTGCAAAATAAGTGTTTTTAATCCATTGAATTTTCCTTGCATATTGCTAGCTCCATCATAACCTTGCCCACGTAATCTAAAAAAGCTCAAATTGTGTGATGAAAACACTTCTTCAATCGCTTTCTTAAGTGAAATAGCACTAGTACTAGTAACATGTTTAATACCTAAAAAGCGTTCAACCACGTATCCCCTTTCATCAACATACCTCAAAGTAATTGCCATTTGCCCTTTTGTTGAGACATCTCTTGATTCAACTAAGAGAATAGAAAATAGCCTATCACCAAGCTCTTTAAGAATGGCATTAGTTGTTTCAACTGCTGCAGCATTAACTATATCTTTTTGAATATCAGGATATGTCAACTTCAAATTTTCAGGAGCATTTTTAAGTGAAACAGATTTCACATTTTCATTTTGCTCGGCAACAAACTTTTGAAGTTCAAGAAAGTTTTCTTGGTTGCTTGAATATTCAAATTTATTGTGACCACGGAATGGAAGTTCTTGTCGCAAAAGATGTCTGATGCAATCAATTGATGCAGTCAAACAAATCTGATAATTAATTTTTGCTTCATCTGATAGCTTGGAGAAAATTGTTTCCATATGTTGTTTTTTATTCAACAAATTCTCACATTTTCTCCAAGCTTGATAGTGGGCACTATTAACACCTTCTACGTGAAGATTTAACATGTCTTTCTTTTTTCAATTTGAAAATTCCTCAGCAATGAAAGAATCACCACATGCTTAGTCTCCTATATCAGATTTGAAAAGATAGCAATAAAAACAATATACGGCATCTTTTGAAATGCTATAATCTAACCAACCACCAAACTCATCAAACCAAGAATGATTAAATCTTCTTAAGATTTGTCCAAATTATTTTTTTAAAAAATTGTGATTACGAGGTTGACACATTGCCTTTCAATAGATAAACCCTACGAACTTGATCTCTGATATTTGGATCATAATCTAGAATACGAGGTCGTAGGCCCGGGTCTGCGGAAAGATTAGGTAAGATTCTTTCAACACATTCTTTGTTTATAGTTGTGCTCTAACTCGTAAAAGTTATCGCTTCTAATTTTAATTGTCTTTTAAAATATCTCTACATAAGGTAAAGATCCAATACCCAAATCTAAAATCAGATAACATCAAAAATCACAATAAAATCACAATAAAACATTTATTTACTTTTCAATAAATGTTTATCTCAAGCTAACAGTCCTACAAATATTTTTTATATTTTTTTATATTTACTTTTATTTTTTAGAAAAAAATTAACAATAAACAATTCAAACAGTAACAATCAAAACAAGCTAACAGTAACAAAAAAAAAAACCTAACACAGTAACACTAACAGTGCCATTATATTTAAATAAATAAAAAAAACTAACACAGTAACAATGTAACACAATATCTATATTTAAATAGATATAGATATTTATTTAAATATCTATATTCAAATTAATATTTAAACTAACACATACTACATAGTAGTCCAGGGGCGCTGTGGGCTGCGGCGACGAGGGCTCAATGTTAGGAGATCCAACGGCGGCTAAGTTTCGTTTGAGCAAGAGATGAAGAGCTACACTAGGGTTTTGTTTGGTGAGAATGAAATTATTTTTAGATTTTAATTTCTTTTATATTATGGATAAAATAGTAATTTCAAGGGGACAATTGGGGCAATAATATAATTTAGAGGGAGCATATTTTGTAATTATTAAAAAATTTATAAAAATAAATAAATCCAGAGGGGTCAGCAGCCCCCTCTCGCTCCTATGTGTCTCCACCCCTGCATAAAACAGAGTTTTGAACGGTGTTGAGGAGTCTTAATCTTAATGACAAGTGATCCCACCCATGAAGGATGACTAATAGAAATAATTTTTTTTAATATTAATATATTTTTAAAGATGACATCTATTCTTTTCACAGATAATAATATATTTTGTATGCATCTCTTTCATTTGATAATTTGACTTTAAGTCAATTTTTTTGCTTAAAATTTATTTAATTCAAATAAGTAAAAAATTCGTTTGGTAGATCGTATGAGTGATTTTAAGTTAAAAAATAATAAGTTAAATAAACAAAACATTTGTTTGGTAAACTGCATAAGTGATTTTAAGGTAAAAAATAATAAGTAAAAAAGGTTGACTTAAGTGGCTTTATGGCAAAAAAAACTTAGTGCCAATTTGGAATAGCTTTTAAGCATAACTTGTAAGAGATTTAGTTTTTTTTTTTAAAAAGAGAAATAAAAAAAAGTGAGAGTATTTGAGATAATTTGAAAAAATAAATATTAGAAAAAAAAATTTTGACTTTTTTTTAAATTACCTAGAAAGTCATACAAGCTTATTATGCCAAACAAATCAGCTTAAAAACTGGCCATTTAGAATAAAAAATTAGTTTTTTATTGATCCCAAACGGGGCCTTAGTTTCAAGTTGTTATAATTTATTGAAATTTATTTTTAAATAATTTTATATTAAATATAAATCTTATTTGATAAGTTTTGACGAATAAATTTTAAAAATATAATTTTTATAAAAATTGAACGTATATAACAAAAGTAATGATATTTTTAAAAAATATATATATACATTTTTTATGTAAAAAATTAAAAAATTAAGGCTAAAAATCTTTAAATTGTCAAATGAAATTTTTTAACTTCTTAAATTTTAAGCAAAAAATCAAAAATTTTGACTCAAGACCAATTGCCAAAAGAGGCTAATATATATTATTATTCACTACCCAATCAACATTGATTAATATTTTTCAAAATCATTAGGTACTCTCAAAAACTCGTATAATATTATTTTTATGATATTTTTAATAAAATCTTGTTTGGCTCCTAATTTTAAGCCCAGCCTAAAATCTTTTGACTTAAAATCATAAAAAGTTTTACCTCATTTCTCAAATTTAACTTTTTGCCTTTTTATTTCTAGTTTTTTTATTTTTTTTATTTTTTTATTAACCTAAATTAAATTTCTATATTTTCAAAAATATCACCACGTTTATTACACATTAACTTTTTTTTATAAAATTATATTTTTAAAATTTACTTATCGAGATTTATCAAATAAGATTTATATTAAATGTAAAATTATGTAAAAAAAATTAAAAAAACATAATGATTTTTCTTGATTTAAAGTTTTTTGATTTAGGCTCCGTTTGTTTCAATGTAAAATATTTTACGATGAAAAATATTTTACATGTAAAATAATTTTATAAAAATTATTTTTTTGTACTTGTATTTTTTTATGCTTGGTTAAAATTTAAAAAATAAAAATAAGATACAAGAGTGACCAAAGACATTCTAAAATTAATTTACGAGTTAATTTTTTGTAAGTTAATTTTGGTCTAATGAGGTAAAATATTTTACTAAGAAGTATATTTTATATAGGTAATATCAGTCAAACAGTTAAAATTAAATAAAATATTTTATCCAAAAATATTTTACATCAAAACAAACAAAACCTTATTATCTTATTGTTTTTGGGCCAAAAGTCTTTTTTTTTTGTCTTTAAAAGTCACTTTAAACTAAGGTCTTTGGAATAAAATGAATTTAATCTAAATAAAAATATTTAGATTAAAAGTCACTTTTTTTAAAAGTCACTTTTTTTCTTTAAATCTCTCCTAAAATTGAACAAACAATCTTTTTATTTGTTTGGAATAAAATGAATTTAATCTAAATAAAAGTATTTGGTACATATTAAATATTATCTCACTTAAAAATGTACCATTTATTTTTTTTATAAAAAACAACATGATATATTTATGCATTAATCGATATTTAAGCAACTTAATTAATTAATTTTTAACATGAATAATTTATATATTAAAAATAATAAAATAATCTATTTAAATAATCAAAATAAAATTAGAGTAGACTATTCGTGCTAACTGCACGGTGCTAGTAGCCAATTAACAACAGAGAAATCTGATATTAATTTTTTATATATATTTTAATTATGACAAAAAATTAAAATTTAGCAATTAATGATAGCCGTACAAGTGTACAAACGCGGTGCATGTATTGCAGTTTCCCGACAAGGTTGGAGTTAAGGCGAAATATAATTAACACGTGGGCAAGTGAGTATGTTGGTATGGTATATAAACGTCATATATTTTTTTTAAAATATAATAAAGTTTGATTCACTGTTTTTTATTTATTTAGTATGTGTTTGGGTTAATTTATTTTTAAAATTTTTTTATTTAAAAATTACAAAAAAATTAACTGATTTAACTTACTAGGCTTTTTTTTATTTTTTATTTTTATAATTTGACACTTACTTTTTAATTAAAAAGTTAAAAAACTAAAAAATTACAAAAAAAAAAAAAGTTAGTTCAAACAGTAACCTCATCTGAGAGGCTTTTTTTTGTGCACAAGTTAAAAGCTAAAATCAGTTAAGAACATTTTTTTTGTGCACTAAGCTTAAGCTAAAATCAATTAAGAATAAAAAAAATTATAATACTGCTTTAGCGTTCGCAAACTCTCAACGACCACAGCACAATAAATTCAACAAATGTGATTCTTCAAGTTGAAATGTTAAGCAATTTTACAAATATATTCAAGGACAGTTTATTTTTCTTTTTATAGCATGTTCAAATGTAAAATAGTCTAAAATAATTTCAAAAACACGAAATAATTAAAAAAAATATTCAAATACAAAATAATTTCAAACAGTTTAAAGCACACTAATTAATTAAAAACATATTTAAATACAAAATAGGTTCAAATAGTTTCAATTACGCCGCTAATTAATTAAAAATATATTCAAATACATTTCCAAGTACAATTCTATAACATGTTATTTGAGACAGGCATATTATATTTTTTCGATAACATTGTTGTGCTATTTATTCTAATGTTTTGAAAATTACTAATTGTCATATTACGTTCTTGTTCTTTTTCATAATGGAGTTGAACATCATCTCATTCACTGAATCTTTTACATGTTATTCAGCATTTTTAATTTTATCAGTTGAATTTTCAATATATTCTTCATTTGATATTGAATTTGTTTTCTCCAAATTAACACTATCTCCATTAAACTCCAAGCTTGTAGACCCATTTATAATTTCATTAATCCCTTTACAATAGTCAATCAATTGACAAAATGTAACTATACATGCTTAAGGTATTTTTTTTACCCCTTTTGTGTGTAATTGTGATGGCTAATGCTTTCAGGTTTTTCATTTTGAATACTAAAAAAACATAATACATTCTATATAATAATATGTATAAAACAAATTATGTTAAAAATAAATTATTTACAGTAAATAAATTAAATTCTCATACCTTATCAAATAAATAACATCTCATCTTCCGATTTCTTAATTTTTAAAATTTTTCTCACCAAACAATTTTAAAAGGTAAAAACTTTTGAGATTAAAAAATCCAAAAAAAAAAATACCGTTCAACAAAAAAAAATTCCAACAAAATAAAAATTACACAAATTAACCCAAATGAGAGCATTATGATTTATGTGTGAAACTGTGACCTGATTTTTATATCAATTAAACGGGTGTTTTTCACAATTGAATTTCTTGACCAATTGGATACCGTTACATTATTTCCATCTTCAATAGTTTTATTTGTAAATAATAATAGTAGGGATAATAATTTTTAGAAGTATTAATATGCACAAATACCTTGTTCTCAAAGTTGTCTAATCAACGATCAAAGCCCATTAACCACAACCTAAAAGATCTAAAAATATAGTAAAAATTAAATAAATATAAGCACTTACAAAAATATAAAATAAAAGTTCTAAGTAGAAAATACTTAATTTAAGAGAACAAAAGATAAAAACTTTATCGACCTTGAATTTTTTATTGACGAGTTGTTGTGGTGGGTTGGGTTGAATCCTCAAATGCTGCACCAAAACTAAACTCCGGAAGATTTTGCTTTACTTTAGTTTTTAAGTTAATTTTTTTTAAAATTAGTTATTTAAATAAAAAATTAAATTTTTTATTTTTTATTCAAAGTAAATAATTTTATCATTTTATATATTTAATATTAATAATTATATGTAACTGGTAGTGATAGTAAATAAGTTATGCATAAAGAGTATTATTGTATTTTAAAAAAGGTAGAAATTTGAATAAAATATTTTACGAATTTGTATTTCAATTTAATTTTTTAATTTTTTAATTTTTTTATTTAATTTTTAATATTTTTAATTAAAAAATTAAAAAATCAAAATTATCAATCAAGACTTAAAAAGAGTTGCTGGAGGTAGACACACGAAGACAGGACAGACGGTCGTGTCCTAAAACCATGCTTATTTAGTGAATATAGAATAACATGTCGAAAATTTTAAACGGTGTGTTTAATTGACTAATATATGGAAGTTATGTATCCATAATATTAGCTAATGATCCACAAAAAGCTAGCAATTATTACACATAAAATAATTTTAGGATTCGTGTGGTATAACTTTTTGGGTAATTTGGCATTAAGTTTTATTTTAGGTTTTATTTTACTATTAAGTCCTAAAATTAGATTAGTTTTGTAACAAGTTTCATTTGAAATATTATTTTCAAAAATACCTTCATTCTCTTTCTTTATTTTTTATTTGTCGAAATATACTTCTGTTGTATGTATATCATTCTTATATATATAAGTCGTTATGACATTTAAATCAATTTTATGAGATGTTTTATTGTAGCATCTTTGTATTATTTTTGAAAAATTATTTTCACAATATTAGAAAAATTATTTTCACGTTTATCAATTTTACAAATATTTACGCGTGTATCACTTTGAAAAATAATACAATAATGTGTAAACACTACGAAATTATACAAATAAAAATCATAACATGGTTGTAAATAATATTCAGTTCTTGAACATATGGTACCATTGCATCATTTTCTGCAATTTGTAGTAGTATTGATTGTATTATTTTTTTACATCTTTGTATCATTTTTAAAAAACTATTTTCACAAAATTACAAAAATTATTTTCACGTTTATCAATTTTACGAATTTTTACATGTGTATCACTTTGAAAAATAATACAGTAATGTGTAAACATTACGAAATAATACAAATAAAAATCATAACATGATCGTAAATGATATTCGGTTCTTGAACATATGGTACCATTGCATCATTTTCTGCAACTTGTAGTAGTATTGATTGTATTATTTTTTGCAACGCAAAAATCTTTTCATTGAACAAAATGAACAAATAGATATTAGAATCGAAAATGAAAACAAAAAAAAAAAAGCTCAATAATAGCTTAAAGTAAAAAATAATTGATAAAAATGCAAAATAAACATGAGAATAGTAAAGAAGATTTACCAGAAACAAATAATGAAACCCAAATACACAACTAGCTATAATCACAATTGGCACAAATAAGCTTCTGTCCAAAATGAAAATGAGAAACATCAAAGTGGATTTACCGAAAATCATAATCTTTACTTTTTTCTGTTTAATATTAAATTGAACAGATAAGGGTATAATGGTTCAGTATTTATTAAAAATTTTAAAAAATAACTTTATAAAATATTATACTTTTGATTAGAACTAATCCCCGAGCATCTCTTTAAAATGGGACCTATCCCTAATTTATGCTAACTTTTTTTATATAGTTTTTCTTTTTGACATTTAGTAAAAAAAATTGTGTAAATTATAGATAAGTTACAGTTTAGAATGTTGTTTACAGATAAGTTCTTTTCAAAAGTCTCATGTTCCATTAGGTTCTGTTTTAAAGTTTTTTGAAAACTTAAGACATATATACCTTTGATTGTTAGTAATGGCAACTCAATATATATGGAAGGATTATTATCATATATTTTTTATTTTAAAATTTGTATTTTTTTATTTTTAGATATATTTTATTTCACAATAACATGATATGAAATTATTTAGAGTATCAAAATATCGCTTAAATATATACAACCATATTAAAAAGATCCACACGGGTAAGAAGTTAGTGTTGAATCCATTTTTTGTATTTCTGCACATTAAAGATTAATTCTTTATTTTTCGTTGAGGCATGATAGTTGCATCGCGATTTTTTGTATATAATTTTTGATTTTACAGATTTTAGTATATAATTTCCTTTAAATTATGAGTTGCAAAAAATAATACAATCAAAAATTGTGCATATTCTTGTTGTGTGCATACTCTTGTTGCACAACAATGGTACGCACAAAATTTGATTATAAATGTATCATTTTCTATGATTTAATCAAATAGCGTATTATTTTAAACACAAAGAAAATAATATACTATTTGCTAAAATTATAAAAAATGATACAATATTTTTGTACCATTATTGCAGAAAATGATACACTAAATATATTACGTATTCTTGTTATAAAAAATAATCAATTAAATGTATCATTTTACGTGGTTTAACCAAGTAGCGTATCGTTTTAAAAACACAAAAAATAATACACTATTTGCTAAAATCATAGAAAATGATATAATATTTTCGTGTCTAGTAAACAGTGTATCATTTTCTGTGGTTTAACCAAATAGCGTATCACTTTCTGATATTGTTTTCGTTTCATTAGGTGTATCACCATTTTCTAATATCATTTTTGTGGTTTAATCAAATAGCTAATTTCTCCGAATCGGGCAAAGAATTTTTCTGAGAAGAGCAAAAACAGGAAAGATCATAAATGCATTTTTGAAATATAATTTCAAAATGAGACCTATACGAAAGTTGTTCTAATTTTAGGGCCCAACAGTAAGAGAAAGCTTAAATTTATCTATTTAGCAAATTGTGTTTGTTTCACGAAACAGATAAATTTATCTATTACTTGTGTTTATTTGACTTAATAGATAAATTTAATAGTCTAACATTTATCAATACTAGAAAAAAATAGATAAATTTATTTGTATACATTACATATAAATTTATCTGTTTGTGTTAAATTTATCTGTATTGTAAGCAATTGGACCTCCTTGTGTATTAAAAATTTTATTGATGGATTTTGCGCATTAAAATATATATATTTTTAATCTTTAACTTAAAATCCCAAAATTAAATTCAAATATTTAAAAAATCATATAAAACAAAAAGTCCCAAAAAAAACTCTTAAAAAAACTATCTCAAACACGCCCACATTAAAAAAAAAAACATAATACTTATGTATGAAATTAAAAAAAAAAAACTCATCTACGTATATATCGAATAAAGACACTACTTTAATATAATTGTTCCCTGATTATTAAATAATTTCTTCCCACGCACGCTTTCTCTATCTCACTCCAAAACTTCTTGTAATCAATTATGTTTCTCGAAGGTTACTTTGGTTACGTCAGCCTCCCGATTTAATCCAACCACTGCCGCCCGCCACCGACTGCTGAGCTGTTTCTCACTGTTGCTCGGCTCCACCCCCTTCTACTAAATCCCCCTCCCTCCCTCTCTCTCTCTCTCTCTCTCTCTCTCCGAGCCTGTTTGAGCTGGCTTTTAACTTGATTTTTTGATAAAAACAAAATTAACTTTTTAAAGTATACTGCTTGATTTTTAAAAGAAGTTAATTAGTTTTTTTATCTTTTAATTTAATAAAAAAAATTAATATATATTCCAAGCATTTTAATTTTTTTTTGACAAAATTATTATAACATTTTTACATAAAAATTCAATTTTACTCACAAAAATAAAAAAAATCGTGCCAATATTTTAAATAATACAACTTAAAAGTTAAAAGTTATTAGTAAATATATTTTAAACATTTCAATAAAAAAAAAAACAAAAAAAAAAAAAACTACTAAAAAAATTATCTCAAATACTCTTACTTTTTTTATTCATTCTTTTTTTCATAAAAAAAATTAAATTTCTTAAAAATCAAACTTAAAAATTATCGCAAACACACACTCTCTCTCACTAATTTTAATATAGGCCTCATTTTTTATCGAAAAATACATATAT
>JAOTRH010482182.1:0-59288 GCA_034768845.1 Heliamphora exappendiculata | reverse complement strand
GAACTGATGTCTATTTCTTTCCTGATCGATTTGAGTTACGGGTATTCTGATTTTGCAGTTTTCAAGTACAAGAAAGGATGCGATTCAGTTCTGGTCGTAAATAAAAACGATTACTACAAGTGCAATAAAGCGAACCCCACACAAACCCTAGAAGACGGTGACTCCGTCTTCAAGTTTGATCGATCGGGGCCTTTCTTCTTCATCAGTGGCCACGGCGACAACTGCGAGAAGGGCCAGAAGCTCATCATTGTAGTCTTGGCCGTCAGGAACGCCACTCATCACGAAGCTCCATCCCCGATTCCACCACAATCTCCCCCTCCGTCACCGGCGCCGGGTCAAATCTCGCCTCCTACTCCGGCCCCTTCTGTTTCTACACCTCCACCGCCGTCTCCCTCTCCGACATGGCCTTGTCCGACTGCCAAGAGCCCAAAAGGAGAGTCTCCCAAGAGCCCGGCACCGGAGAATCCACCGGTTTTCGATGCTCCAGCGCCAGCTCCGTCGACTTCACCGGCATTGGGTGGTTCCGGTGGCTTTTTGTTTGGTCTGAGCTTTGTGGTTTTGGGTTGGTTCTTTGGGATGATTTAAGTTGTTTGTTAGATGGTTGATGAGTTAGGGTTTGAGGTTTTTCTGGGTATTAATTCCTTCAAAGGAATCATTTGATTTGCATTTTCCTTTTCTCATTTTGATGCTAATTCATCACTAGTTATTTTCTTTGTTTCTGGAATGCATTTGTTACTCTCATAATCTCATTCAAAGTTTTAACTTTTAATTACCAGTCCTTGAAAGCAGTTACGTATTGTGATAATTGAGATTTTAGATTTTTTATATTAATATTTATTAATGTATTAGTCAATATAATTCAATATCGATTGACACATTATTGGTGGTGTTCGATAAATTTATTACTAGTAATTTATAGATTATAACTTTTAGTTGAAATAAAAAAAATAATTATAAATTATAATAAAAATTATAAATATTTAGAAAAACTTGTCACTTATTTGTTTATATGCATTTAAAACTTCTTTCTCCTTCGAAGATCCAATGCATGAATTTTTTTCAATGGATATTTAAAAAAAAAATAGAACATATCAATTTGTTTTGAAATCTTTTATGCAAGATCTTCAATTTATATAATTTATAAGCTTTCTCCATATACATATTTTCCCCTCAAACAAGTCTTTGAATTACACATTAAATTTGTAAGGCACATGCGACCTAAACAACTCTTATGTAAATGACTTTTTCAAGGGTTACTATATGTAACAGAACAATTTCTTATGTATGAAGAAAATAAAAAAAGCATTTAACAAGATATTTAATGGCCATGTTCAATAAGGGAATTAGGTTAAATGAAATTGATATTGAAAATAAAGGAGGGATTAGTAATTCGCACCTTTTCCGATTTGCACCACATTGCGTATTCAATTAACTTTTTTTAGAATGCAAGAGTGCAAAAGCACAATAATGGATGCCTTGGCTGGCCGGTTGGGCAATTGCAAGAGCACCTTGAGAACCACTCACTAATTTTTTTTTTCAAGAATGATGTATAATAAATAAAAAAGTTATCAAAAAATTTACTCCGAAATTAAAGTAAAGAGTTTAAATTTAACTGTGCATTGTTTGGACCCTGCTACAAATGACTGCGAACTATTAATTTTAAATCTTGGTAGATTTCTAGATACGTTTTCTGAATTTTTCGTGTTTTTTTAAGATCAATTCTAATGTGGCCACTCCAAAATTGAAACGTCTTTTGATCACTGTTGTAGAGGCATGATATGACATGGAGAAGAACGTTCTCAATACATTTTTTGCTAGTAATGCAATTTTTTTTTTGAACAATTAAGGAAACCTTTATATAAAAATATAAGCAAAGCTTACAACCGCCGAAAGAGAAACAATTGGCCAGACACTAACTCTTTCGGTCCTTTTTTCTTTTCTGTTCTTTCGTGCACGTCACAGCCAAAACTAGCTGCAGTTAGGACAGCACACCCTCTAGGTTGTAAATTATGTCTTCGAGCCTAGTTGTTTTCCTTTTAATTTCCTCCTTGAGACAGCCCTGCTCCCACCTTAATAAGATTGGTAATTTCTTCAGCCTCTGATTTCACATTGTTCAATATCCAATTACTTCTTGCCAACCAGATGGACCAAACACTTGCCACAAACGTTGTGCCCCAAATTTGCCCTTTCAATTTCTTCTCCTTTCCTTTTATCCACTATTTGAACAAATCTTTAAGAGTTTCTGGAGACGCCCATTGAATGCCCCACCATTTCACCAAGCCTGACCAAACTTTCCATGCTAAAACACAGTTAACGAACAAATGGTCTGAGGTTTTCATCTCCTTATGGCAAAAGACACACCCAATGCTAACACATGGTGTTAGGATTCTTCTTCTCGCTAGCATTTCCTTAGTTGTTACTTTTTCTTGTATTGCTAACCAACATAAATGTAAGCTTTTTGGAGGAGCTTTTTGTCTCCAAATCTTTCTCACCTTAGCTATCCTTCTTCCCCTTCCTTCATCTAAGCAATTACTCATAGACTTCACTGTATAAATGAGGTTTTTTTCTCCCTTTCACACGTATCTATCCTGGCTGGCCCCTTCCTTCATCCAGGCTAGCAATGATTCTATTTACACCACAATAATTACTGAGTACACAAGCATACTAAATACATCCACCTTCAAAATTTAAAATTTTAGATCATCATCCTGAACCTCTCATACCCTAACTCTAATCACCACCACCTCTCATTCGACAGCCACTGCCTCTCAGAACCAGTCATTGCTGTCTCAATCAGATTTGGCCTCTAACACCACCAACCACTGAAAACCGACCATTGTTCCCTTCTCACTACTCTCTCTCTCTCTCTCTCTCTCTCACCCTTAAACCCTAACAACGTGAATCCTAACCCTAGCTAGCCGCTACTATCTCTCTTCTCCACGTCGCCTCTCCAACCACCATTAGAATTTCCATGACCAAACTTATTGCCATTTTTGGATTAGCATTGCCGAAGATATGACTTTGTTTCGTACCCTATGGCCAAACATCGTTCTGTTGTTAGGATTTAGGGGACAAGGGAGAGAGTGGCGCGGTGATGAGGGATTCAGGTAAGGGGATAGCGCTGCAAGGAAAGGGTGGAGGTGGTTGGTCAGAGTTGTTGGGGTGGGCTAAAAAGAGGTTGGGTGGTGGCAAGTGAGGGAGTAGAGAAGCAGTAAGTGTGTTAGTGGTGGGCGGTAGCGAGGAAGGTGGTGGCAGTGGGAATTTATAATTTTGAAGGTTAAGGGTATTTTTGTTAACTTAATGAGGGACAAAATTGTAAAAAGAAATAAATTTGTATGCGTGCAAATCAATGAAGTTGTTGAGTTTATCCTGAATTTTTTAAAATTTAGAAATTGACGCTAGTAGGGAGTTCGAGCGCCAAAACTCCAGAAGCCGATGCTAACGGAGCACTGACTAGGCGCTCAAGCGCTGGGACGACGGAACCAAGCACTTGTGGGGCACTAGTAAGGCGCTCTAGCACCGTGACGTTCAAAGACAACTAACATCGTATGGGTCTAGTACACGCTCATTGAGTGCTCGAGCGTCGTCACAACATACTTAAAGTTGTTTTTAAAATTATTTCTAGAGGGTTATATATATAAATCCTTTGTTTCATTTAAGTTTAAGAGAGATACGCCATAGAGGCTCAGAAAAAGATCAAATAGTGTAAAAAGATACTCAATTTGAGGTTAGAAAGTGTGATACACAAGAAATGCCTTGTTTAAGGCTATAGAGAGTGAGAGAGATTTTGTATTATGTATTAATTATAGTTGATTGGTTTTCTTCTTGTTCCATATACGTAGTGACCTCATTGAACCACGTATATTCTTGTGTTATTTGTAATTGTTCGTATTTTTTATTATTTTGTATAAATTAAAATCAATAGTATGTGTTGACTGCACAATAGAGATATGTAGTTGGAATTACCTATACATAGGTTGTTTTATATAGGTTAGGAGCAATTTTAGTATTAAACTTAAACAATAAGGATAGTATTGCTATTAGGTTGCCAATTGGACTATAGATTGTGAGCCCTGCATTTTTAGAGAATTGCAATCCAAGCAATTAATTCAGCCCAAAAATTTGAGATAAGATACCTTCTTCAATAAATTTAACACTCAAAATTTCAGCCGTTGGATGATGGATTTGGTATAAAATATACTTCTTTAAATTCATCATCCAACGGCTGTGATTTTGAGAGTACCTGAAAGAGTGTATTTTGAGAGTGCCTGTAGATTTATTGTTTCTTTATTGGTTTTTACAGAATTATAAAGAAATGGCTCGTTTGTTTTGACGTATTAAATATTCGTTCGGACTATTAATTCGGAGTATAGTCTAATCCGATATTTGTTTATATAAAAAAGCTTTCGAACTAGTTATCCAGATGAATTGTTAGTCCGTCAAATGAAGAATAACTTAGTAGGGAGGGGGGTGTGGGATTAGGATGGATTGGATTAAGAAAAGAATTTGAACATTTTAAAAAATAATAAGAATTATTAAAATATTAAAATAAATAATATAAAATTTAACTTATTAATTTATTTAAGTTAATTTTAAAATAAATTAACTTAATACAAGGGTAATATTAAAAATTGAGCATTATAATCAAATCTAGTCCGTTATTTAATACTATTCAAATCAAATATAAAAAAATTAATCACACTTTATTATTAATTCCATCTTATTACCAATCTCACATCACTACTAATATCACCTAATTCATACCAGTTATCAAACTACCCCAAAGAGTAATAACTGGGCTATCCTACCTAGCCAGGCCAGAAAAAAAATTTAGACAGGTATGTGATTTTGTTAATTAATCCATTTTAAATTTCTCAAAATTAAATTAATTATCTTCGTACTTGGTATTCCAAATTCCTCATCACCGGATTAAGAATGCCACAGCTCCTAGCAAGGAGGCTAGTATTATTAGTCCCGTATCTCAATCTTCCTTCTTTTTTTTTTTATTTAATGGTTAAAAATAATTTTTAAATTTCTATTCTACTTTTTATTACATTTTAATCAAGCATAATACAAAGATACTACCGTATATATATATATACTACTTCATTATTATTCATAACAAATAAAAAATATATAAAATTCACAATATTACTTATTTCTTCTCATTGAATCCCAAACGACTAACACAACCATAATATTTATATTTATATATAAAAATAATAAAAAAATAGTACACTGGATGACAAATATAATGTATTTCATTTTTTCCCCCACTAAAAAGCAATGTCAAACACAACTTCAAGTCTTCAAAGTCGAACGCAAAGAGATTTACGGTTTTCTATTCGAAAAATCCGTATGATAATTTTTTTAAAAAAATCATGGAACATAGCTACTGTTTGGGCTCTTTAAATTTTTTTTTTCTTTTTTTCAAAAAAAATATCAATTTTTAAGTATTAGACATCTCTAAAAAGCTAATCAATGTTAGTCCCAAAATTCTATTTTAGTGATTTTGACGATAACAATACTTTTTTTTTTTTTTGTAGTTTTTAAATAGGGATCACATATATAAGAATTGTATAAAGATTAATCTGCTCTTATTTTATTTTCAAAAAAAAAAAAAAAAACAAGTCGTATTTTTGTTTGTTGTGTTGGGATTTATGTCGTGTGAAGAGATACTATTTACAACGAGAAATATTTCATTTCAAAAGGTTCTGTTTAAATCATTTCACAATGTGCTATTTCCGTCGACTAATGAGTAAAAAGGTATTTTGCAAAAAGGTAAGTATATATTTGTATCAGTAGACATGTTGACTCAAAATGGTAATTCATTAGCAACAATTTTTTATTATAAAACGAAAGTCTATACTTATCCAAAGCAACTACCGAAGTAAAAGATTAAAATTTTTTTCCGTTGCTTTTTTCGATAGTGTGAACATTCGGTATTTGTAAAATAAAGTGAGTTTAAAATAGTATTATATTATACTTCATTGAATATTTTATTTTTTTAATATATTTTTATAATTAAAATCATTTATTTTATATTATTTTAAAATTTTATTACTCACTAACAAAAATTTAAGTTAATTGAATATCTTAACCATATAATCAAATTATATTTGTTTACCATTATTTTTTGTAAAATTATATTTACCATTTATTTGTTATTCAACAAATATTATCTATTCAAGTAACTATAAATATCAAATTAATTTAATTTTTGGTACCTTGCAATAATCTACTTAATAAACATTATATTATATAATAAATAGTTTTGATTGTAAAAATATATGAAAATGCTAAGTCTTTCAAAATAAATTACCGAAATAATTGACCGACAATGGTTTAATAAGCATTTTTTACTCTCGCTATCTCACATATTATTTTTTTATTTTTTAAAATTCAATTCTAAAACATTTTAAAATTTTATTGTATGCATTTATTTATTATAAAATTTATGTTTTTACAATTTATTCGTCAAGATCTATTAATGAATATTGATGCTAAATATAAAACTATATAAAAATACAAAAAATAACTTTTTAAAATTTATTTTTAAGAAGTTCTAATTAACTTAATTTTTTGCTTAGCAAAAAATTTAAAATTAGATTTGTCTTTGGTCTTAAAGTTCAAAAAGTTAAAAATACCTCAATAATTTTGTTATTATAAAAAAATAACATATATATTTTAAATTTTAATATCAATTATACTAAAAATTTTTAATATGTATGTGTGGAGGAGGAAATCCTCCCTACTATCACCGCGTATCGTTTTTCTCCATTCCATTCACTGAAATCTTCCCTTGTATCATAGCATATCTTCTCCTATTTCATTCATTGACAGTCATTGAATTGGACAACTCACTAGGTCTCTCTCTCTCTACATTTTATATTAAGATATATTCCCCCTCTCTCTTAGTAGAGAAGGGGGATTGGCTTTCTTCCAGCTTGCATTAATTTTGCATTAATTTTTTTTTTTTAAAGTATCGATTGATTTGGGCGTTGGGGTCTTTTTTTTCAGTCATTAATCAAAAATTTATTTTACAAAAATCCGGTAGTTGAAACACAAGAGGGCATTAATTATTTTCTTTGTCAGGTATTCTCATTTAATTACAAGTTATCACCGTACATTTAGGCCGTATGTAAAAAGAACAAATTTTTACGAGAAAATTAAACCGCCAAATCTGTTCATCCCGGGCTCTTTTTCATTGAAAAGTTCCAAGAAGATTCAGGAGAAAAATAGATCCAACGCCGAGTGCCAGCTTCGCCGCAAGCGAGGAAACGTGTCCGTGGGACTGTGCGTTGCTGTCGAAAAGGCTAAAGATAAATTTTCTACAACTTTCACACTCAAGGCATGATAAGATTCATGATTGGAGGTGGAGGACCCACCAACTTTACCCAGTAGTGTAAAACCTGTAATGGCCACTGACGATGGAAAGATGTGGAACTTTATTTTTATACACCTGTTTCGGCTCAACAAGTTCGTACGGTATCCAAGTCACCACATAGCTCAGCTCTTCAGCCATTCTGATCCATCTGAAGAAGAAATGAGGAGCTCGGTACCCCCTCGGCCAAGTTCAACTTGTTTGCTTAGCGTTTACTCATCTGCGGCCTCGTGCACATGGCCATCACTCCTCTTGGCCCCGTCAAAGTGTAATATGCAGGTCCGACTTACCTCCTTTTTTAACTCTATCCAGATCGGCACCGAGTGAGCTTGCTCGGCAGAATCTCCTCGGCCCCAACTCAGTTCAGTTATCAGCTAGAGTCTCAGCTCGATCTGTTTTGCACATTATTTTCGGCACAAAGGACCTATCTGCGAGATCATACCCAACTTGGCATTTCGGCACCCGCTGGTGGCGTCTCAACAACTTATCCACGCATCACCTCAGCACCACGGCGAGGTTCTCTGAAATCAACATGCAAGCATTGAAGAAACCGAATTGATCCGACTTTGG
This sequence comes from Heliamphora exappendiculata, assembly GCA_034768845.1. Lineage (NCBI taxonomy): Eukaryota > Viridiplantae > Streptophyta > Magnoliopsida > Ericales > Sarraceniaceae > Heliamphora > Heliamphora exappendiculata. The sequence continues at coordinate 51,334 of JAOTRH010482182.1, read as the reverse complement.
TGCATGGATAAAATCTTTGGGAAAATCTCTCGACAGGCACCTCGACTGTCACCCATCTCTTTGGTGCTCACTTGATTGGCAGTGAGGCTCGGTAGTTCGTGTGAAGACATAGCAATGAAAAGGGAAGACCCAACTCGCAGTGTTAATCTTGTTTGGCATTTTCTTTTGGTTGTTTGGAGAATATGCCCCATGATTCGGCTTGGAACAACACCTCGGCCAATATGCCCCATGATTCGACTTGGAACAACACCTCGGCCATCGGTGAGCTGCTTTCGGTTGCTCGGTGTCCATTAAGACACTCTTTCTGTTCGGCTCCGGAGTAGCTGCTCGAAAACGAGTCGCTCAGCCTCTCAAACACCCTACTCTCTCTCTATGAAAATCTGATGAAAATCTGAAAATGATGGTGAGACTCTCTCTTGAATGGGATCTGGGAAATACCCTAAGAAAAAAAATCTTAGTGGGGGTTTCTCTCACTAGAAACCACTCTCCAAGTTCAGTGCTTGCTACTAGGATCGGAGATCCGCCTGTTCTTCGTTTTGTTTTGTAGATACTTCTTCAAGCTCGACGAATTACTTCGAAGCTCAGCCACCTCCACCCGAGTTTAGCATTTTTTTATTGAATTGATTCGGCATCTCGGTCCCTTGGAGCTTAGATCAAAGTATTCTTGTTCATGGGAAGCTCGGCAACCCCATATGATCGGAGCTCGGCGGCATGGCCAAAGCTTGTTCTGCTCGACGAAATAGCTCCCAACAACAAACTCTTAACTGCGAGTCTCTGAGCTCGGCAACTCAACCTCCTCAGTTTAGTCAAAGCTCGGTTATGGTTTTTGGAACACTATAATTGGTGGATATGTTCAGAACAATTGCCCAACTGAAGCACTATATCTTTTCCTCAAAGGTTTGGGGTCAGCACATGCCGTTCTCAATGATTGATGTGACTTTTCTTTCAGCTTTAGCTGCAGCTTCACAGCTGCAGCGGTTAAACGTTGTTGGCTGTTTGGAAAGTACTACACATATGGTAGAGATCAAGCCACGTGGAATGCTATTAATGCTGGGAATACACAAAATGGACTAATTGTGCAGGCTCCATCGCGACGGCAACTCGGTACTTGGAGCTCGGCACTCAGTCGTAACCCCAGTGGTTGGTATTTCAGATAAAAATAATATCAGAAATTGGCCGCGACAACGCAACTGGATTTTAACATCTTCTTGCCACGTGGTTCAGCCCCTGGTTTGGTAAGGTCAATATTTTCGTTAGATCGGTCATGTTTGGTCCGACAATGGGAGAGCCCTGTCGTCGGCCTTCACATCTCAGCTTGGCATCTCAGATGCATTATTCTCTCTAAAAAGTGGGCCTCAGCCATGCATCATCTCAGCTCGGTCATGCACTTACGAAACAGCTTCACTCTTGGAAGCCTCTCTCTCTCTTCTCCCATTCTATCTACGTCTCTCCCGGGCGGGGCTCCACCGTCGACAGAAGTTGGTCCATTTGAGTTCTTTGAAGCATATCCAAAAAGCTCCGTCTGTAGGCATTGTGTATGCGTAGAATTCTTTTTCCACCAGTTGTTTTAGGGAGCAAGCACTATAGACAGATTTTGTATGAGAAGCCCTTCGGCAGCTCGGCATCACCCCTCATCTTGGGACACCTTTTTCCATCTCGGCACTTGAGCTCGAAGCTCGGCGGCACCCCTCATCCTGACACTTTTATAGTTGACTCCTCAACAACTCGTTATTACGACAGCTCAATTTGTTAATCTTGGAACTCAGAGATTGTTTCTTGATTGAGCGGGGGAGGAAGCACCCCTGTCACAGTGGTTTCACCTTTACTAATACAAGGCCACGTTGTGGAGATGGAATTTGAACCGAGCATGTTGGTTTAGAAAATAGTTCTAAATTTTATGATAACTATGGAGAATATTTGAATGTATCTTTCCATCACTATTGCTGGGTTTATCTTTGCAGTGCATAAGTTGGATTTATCTTTTCGGTGCTATAGTTGGATTCGTTTTCTCTCTCAGCATTATTGGTCGACATCTCATTTATGTACTGCCACGATCACCGAGTTCCTTCTTAGGCATTATGTTTGGCTCATGTAGCCCATCAAAAATCCTAACTTAGCCTAGGTGCCGAGCCTAATTCTCGGTCTTCAACAAAAATTCCTAACTTACCTAGATAAGAGATTAAAATAATCTCAGAGATTAGAAGAGTTCCCAGGTTAGAAAAGTCTATCGAAAATCTTAACCTAACCTAGATATCGAGCTCAACTCTCGGTCATCAACAAAAAGCTTTAACTTACCTAGGCAAGATATTAGAATAATTTCAGAAATTAGAATAATTTCATGGACTAGAAGAGCACCCAGAGTTAAAAAAACCCATTAATAAAAACTCTAGCGCAGCCTAAGTGCATAGCCCAGCTCTCGGTCTTCAGCAAAAAACCCTAGCTCACCCAAGCATGCTCCAAAGTCCTAACCCGGCTAGGCACCCAAAGCCCTAGCTCGCCCAGGCATGCTCAAAAGTCCTAGTCCGGCTAGGCACCCAAAGCCTTGGCTCGCCCAGGCATACTCAAAAGTCCTAGCCCGGCTAGGCACTCAATGCATTGGCTCGGCCAGGCATTCAGGCGACATAATTGACTAATCTTCATGACAAAAGATTGAGACACATGTAGCTTCTCCCTCCTCCTAAAGAAGAATGTAAAAGCTGAGGACTATTGTGGAGGAGAAAATCCTCCCTACTATCACCACATATCTTTCCCCATTCCATCCACTGAAATCCACCATGCTATCATCACATATCTTTCTCTATTCCATCCATTGACAGTGGATGGGACAACTCACAAGGTTTCTCTCTCTCTGCATCTCTCTCTACATTTTACAGGAGGACGGTGATCATCTTCTTCATCAGGTATCCTCGTTCAACTCATCAAAATAAATATAATTTCGGATCATCGCCATACAATATGTATATGAGAATATTCTTATATAGTAATATATGAAAATTTTCTTATACATTTTGATATTTAAGTATGAAAAAATTTTCATAACTTGTATGCATATGAGAATATTTTCAAAATCTAGTATGAAAAATTTTTCATACTTATTTTTTAAAAAAATTTTATTCTTAGTTTTAAATAAATGTGTAACTTATAAAAAAAAAAAAGAACTATTTCAAGTATAAAAAATTTCTCATACTTTTTTTTTATAAATTTTTTTATTATTAGTTTCAAATAAAATAAGCAACTTATAAAACAATGTGAACTATTTCAAGTATGAGAACTTTTTTATACTTATTTTTCTTAATTTTTTTATTATTAGTTTTGAATAAAATGAGTAACTTGTAAAAAATGTTGAACTATTTCAAGTATTAAAAATTTCTTATACTTATTTTTTTAATTTTTTCATTATTAATTTTAAATAAAATAAGTAATTTATAAAAAATGTGAACTATTTCAAGTGTAAGAAACTTCTCTTTGTTATTTTGATAAGAATATTTAAGTATGAAAAATTTTTCATAACACGTATGTATATGAAAATATTTTCAAAATCTAGTATGAGAAACTTTTCTTACATACTATGAGGACCTTCTCATATTTTTTTTTTAAAATTTTTAATTTTTAATTTTAAATGAAATGAACAATTTATAAAAAAAATGAGAACTATTTCAAGTATGAAAATTTTTTCATACTTATCTTTCTTAATTTTTTTATTATTAGTTTTAAATGAAGTAAAAAATTATAAAAAATATAAATTATTTCAAGTATAAGAAATTTCTCATACTTATCTCTCTTAATTTTTTCATTATTAGTTTTAAATGAAATGAAAAGTTATAAAAATATATAAATTATTTCAAGTATGAAAAATTTCTCATGACACGTATGCATATGAGAATATTCTCAAAATCTAGTATGAGAAAATTTTCATACATAATATTAAGAACTTCTCATACTTATTTTTTTTAATTTTTTCATTCTTAATTTTAAATGAAATGAGCAACTTATAAAAAAATAAGAATTATTTAAAGTTTGAAAAATTTTTCATACTTATTTTTTTAAAAATTTTTATTATTAGTTTTAAATAAAATGAGTAACTTGTAAAAAATTATTGAACTATTTTAAGTATGAGAAGATTCTCATACTTATTTTTTGAAATTTTGTTTTAAGCCAAATAAATAAAAAAACTCATTTGGTGAATCGTAAATGTGACTTTAAGCCAAAAAAAATGCAAAATGCTAAGTAAAAATAATTGTTATAAGTTTTTAAATTTATTTTTGCATATTTTTATATTTAATATAGATCTTGTTTGATAGATTTTAACGAATAAATTCTAAAAAGTAAAAAAACAAAAATGTGTCAAAATAAGTCAAATTTAACGTTGAGTTTTTAGTAAACTTTTTTTTTCAATCTTCTTATTAATACAATTCAAAAAGTAAAAAATAGTCAAAAAATAAAATAAAAATATTAAAAAATTAACCCAAATAGGGCCTTAATATTAGTGTTGTATCTCTACGGCATGGTGGATGATAATTAGTGTCACATGTCATAACGTGATCAGAGCGTGGTGTATGAAACATGGCTTCGCTTTTTACGATCATTTTTTTTGGTAATAATTTTCAAAATGAGTAGCATCACTCTATTATAAAATGGTACCGAAAAATCCCTAAAAATGATATTCAAGGTCCGAGAGCTAAAGAACGTACGAAAAGCACTCCCTTTCGCCCGAATATGAGATTGTTTTTACTAAAAAATAATGAATTTAGTTATTTAAATATTTTTTTATTTTCCATCTATAAGACAATTACTTTTTACAAGTCCCTTCTTAGGTGATGACAAGTAAATAAATAGATAAACAACCAACAAAAAGAAAGTAAAGAGTGAAATAGGTAAGAATAATAATATATAAAACGAGAAGTAATTACGAAAAGTGACTAATAAAACAACTCACGTAATAACCCTAAAAACTGCACAGAAGGTAGAAAAAGCAATGGAATGCAAAACCTGAATGCCGCCTGCAAATCTGGGTATACGCTGACATCATTCTATAGAATTTCAGAACCTGCGACCACAGTTCTGGGCCTGTGGCCCCAATTGTAGTTTTATCCTAGAGTAGAGGCATATTTTTGTTAGGAAAATGTCCAGACTTAGAGAAAAATACTAAAAAAAAAGAACTTGATAGCGAAAACGAACTCATTTAATGAAAAGATGACTCTTAAGAGTGACGACCGTAACTATGAAGTTAATATCGTCACCCCAACCCGATCATCGTGCGCGCTGTGAAGAAATGGTTGGACTAACTGTAAATATCTTAACCTCGAAGCATGCTTTGGTCCAAGACAGACTTAAAGTAGTGATTCCTTAGCCCATCAAGTTGGGTTCCTCCCTTGATTCCTTGTGGAATGTGCACAAGCGGTAAGGTTTTAGTATTTTAGAGGTTTGGGAGGGTATAGGAATGGTTTCAGCAGAGTTTTGGTAGGGGTATAACTTATCTAGTGTCCACGAATGAGAAGAGGAAACCTTCTTCATATAGAATGAAAGAACCACCTCTAGGTTTTCCATCACTTATGGTTCAAAAAAGAGGTGGGTGGGGTTAATTGAATTAGTAGGCACTCCCCCTTGTATGTTCATGAATTCAGATCCCTATATAATCATGCAATCACTGGTCGAACCTACGGCTGCAAGAACTGCAATCAATGGCCGCAAGTCCAGAACAACGGTCGTCAATTTGGGCATTCCAGATTGACGGCCGCAGGTTCTATTTGTGACTCCTTAATGCAGTGTCTCTGGATCTGTAACCGTTGGTTTGGGAACTTGCGGCCATAAGTCCAAAGCCTTAGACTTCAAGTTTCCTTAGGTTTCTGTTGGTTTTAAAGAACAATGCTAGGCACAAACATCTCGTTAAGTGATTTAGAGGATCATTTTGAGATCTTGAGAGTTGCTGCCCGTGCACACTCATTTATCATTGAGAGATTCTGCCGATACTTAGGAATTATCTTCAAATTAAAATGGGATTTCTACACTTATTTTTTCTTTCATTACAAGTAAGTTGGAAAGATTGGACATCCTTTCGCACTAGCGACTCCAAGAATTTTTGTTGATAGGATCGTTAAGAATTAATCATCTATTTCTATAGCAATATAACAAATTTAAAATTTTTACAATAATATAAAAAGTCCTAAATTTCTACAGAAATTTGCCAAATTTTCTCACACAAATGTTTTTACACAATTCTCAGACAGTTAATCGATAACTATTGGTTATTAATGAAGAAATTAACATTTTTTATAAGAGAAATAAATTTTTTATCAAGAAATGCAAAAAACTCAACAATCACAGATTTTTACAATAAAAAAAATTACAATCACAAATTTTTTCATCATAAACCCTAAATTTTTACAATGTACAATCTCACTTTATATAAAGAAACAATGCAAAAATTTAAACATTTTTTCTAAATTAAAAATCATAAACCCTATATTTCTAAATTAAATTGATAATAATCACAGTTATAGTTTAAATCTTAAAACTGATTATGGTTACAGTTAATACCTTAAAACTGATTATGATTACGGTTGACGCCTTAAAATCGAGAATAGATACGGTTACAGTTGACGCCTTAAAACGAGAACAATTATGGTTACAGTTGACGCCTTAAAACTGAAAAAGAATTTTGATACTTGAAAATTTGATGTTAAAATATATCATTCTAACACAGTACAATAATTAAGAGTTCAAATATCATTGAATTCACACTAGCTGTGCTAATGAACGTTGAAACATTTCAGGTGACGCATGATGGAATAAAAAAAATAATAGCCGAAAAAGAAAGTTTAGAGTTCATTTCTGTATTGTATTTTAATTCTCGTATCTAGTTATAATGTTTGAATGTCGAATGCACTATTAGAAGCTCTGGGGTTTTAAAATGAATTATTAAAAATGTTAATGGAATAAGTTATTTTTGTTTTAAAACTGGAATGACTTAAATGAGTTTGTTTAAAAGAAGAAAAAAAATTCAGTCGGCAAAATTCAGAATAAAAAATGGAAAGTAAATAAAAGAATAGGTCTTTTGTGGGTTTTGACTTACTGGCCAGTCATAGACACCATAAATAAAAATAGGTCGTGACAGAAGTGGTATCAGAGCACAATTTAAAAAAAGAACTTTAAAAATCCAGACCAAATATTTTTCAAAACCCTAAAGCAAAGTTTTAAAATCCAGATATTAAGACACTTGCACCACTTTTGTATGCTTTTGTGTGATTATAATGTTTTAAATGTATCTTTAGCTGGGTAGGTTAGCAGTCGCTAGAACATGTCTTGAAAAACAGACTCTGGGCAACATAGACACTTTTGGAAAAGACCACCATGATATACCCACCAAAAGCACCACTGAAGAAATTGTGTATGGCAAACCCGTTGGCATTAACCACATATGTATCTCTTTTAACTAATAGAGGTTCTGGCAAGTTTTTGTATGAAGAAAAGACGAAAGTTCGTGTTACTTAGATTCAATGAAACAGAAAATGGGCTAGGCTAACCCATGCCCCGACAGAATTTAGATTTTCACACTCTGACAATGACCCATTCACATATGTTAATAAGAACTCAGTACTCGTCCTTAATTAAGATTAGAACTTTCGGTGAAAAGGTCTATAAATAATTAGTAGGAAGTCATAATAAGAATGTGTATTAGACATTGTATAAATTTGAGTATTGTTTTGGAAGCCGGTTGGCCAGTTTTGTAGTTTTCTTACGTGTTTTTTATTATATAGTATTGTAAATTAGTATTTGACTATTTTACTTAAAAATATTACTTTAGTACTTGTAATGTGTTATTAGGATACCTTATATTGGGAATAAGAATAATACAATAATTCAAGTAAAAACGCAGAATACGCCAAACAATCTAAATACTAACTCATGAGGTATGTTTCATTGCCCCGTTTAACCTCAATTCGGTAAACATCTTAGAATCTCGTAGAAAGTTTTATTATAAGAAAATTCTCAAAAATAAAGTCATGATAATTCACATATTTTAGATTGAGCAAGTTATCAAACTAAGATTTTGTTATATCGATCGAGCAATTATCTTTGAATTCTAATTAAAAGAACGCCTGATCACCGTTTTTTCTAATGTGAAGTCTAAAAAAATTAATTTAATTGAGTTCATCCCTTTAAGACTCAAATTATATCATTAATTGTATCTGAACATAATAATTTCCCTTTCACATTTAAGAAGAATATTAAGATTAATTTCTTCTTAGAATTGTACTTAAAAATCAACCCACTATAAGGATCTTAGGGTAAATGACCTTAGGAAAATAAACTAGAAATTTGAACATTTTTAGACAAATAACAAAGTATGTCAACTTAAAAAAAATCCTAAGTCAACAAGGAAAAAAAATGAGACGATGAGTTCATCCTCTACCACATATTGAGAATTGTTTAAAAAGTGGCCGAAAAAGATTCGTCAAAATTAGGAATATTTCAAGGTCACACAAGACCAATAGAAAAACTACATTAATGAAAATGAACGAGAATTATATGAAACAGCCGAATAAATCAGCCAATTTGAAAAACCTCTCAGGATTACACAAAATCGACATTAGATATAAATATCCGAAACTTTTCATTTGAGATACAACACTTTCTAACCTAACCCGAGTTAAGTTTGGAGGACCAAACTTCTAACGGTGGGGAGAATGTGATAATAATTAAAGCAAATGAAAAAAAAATTATAATAATGATAGCACTAATAAATTTTCGGTTACAACTGTTATGCACATAATTATAGCACTTAAATAAAATTTTAATACGAAACTAATGATGATTAATTATAATAAAAAAATGTAATAATATAATTAATTAAATTAAAACATATAATAAATAAATAATTAGAACAATAATCACACTAATGGCTTTTCGGTTATGACCGTTGTAGTCTCCCCAATTTGACCCCACCAAATCTTTGGTGAATTCGATAATGAAAACAGGTGGAACAAGTGCTTCAGTTCGATCCTCGAGAAGTGATCCAAGCTCAGTAATTGAACCCGACCATCAAAAACCATCAGAAACCTTCAAAACCAATGAAGTTGTACCAAACCATCGATAACTTGTTGCCCAAGTCATTGCCAGAAGTGGCGACCGCCATGTTCATTGTGGCGACCGCCAATAGAACCTTGTGGAACCTTTTACAACATGGCGACTGCCAACTTCAACCTGGCGACCGCCAACTTCAACATGGCAGCCGCCAACTCACATTGTGGCAGCCGCCAACTCCAAATGACCTGACGTGCCTTTAAACGTGGCAGCATCTCATTAGTTGAAAAACTCTATAAATACGATACCTCTGGTACGTTTTCAAGGATAGAATTTTAGTGAGAGGTTTAGTGAGAGAAGCTCTGCCGAGTCGCCAAGCAATTTTGAGCCCCAATGCCGAGGTCCTGCCAAAGTACCGAGATTCGAACCCCCCCATACCGAAGTTCTAAAACCCTAGCTTGGATCAACGCCCGAAGATTGGATCATTGAAGCACATTCCCCAGCTCGAGCATTCTTTTGCGATCCAGGTATTTCGTTTGGATCCCCGGTCCTTCTAGCTCTATTTTTTTTATTTTGGAGTGATCGGGTTAACTACATCTATGTTTAAATTCATGTTTCAGCTTACTTAGTTTAATTGTTTTGTTGATTTACTTACTTTCATTTTAACCTTATTTTAAATTATTAAATCATTAAATAGTGCTAATATTTCTAGCAATTACAACTTGTTAATGTTGTAAGTTGTTATAATCAAAACACTTACATAAAAATGGTTGTAATCATCAATATTACACCCATTTAATTCTAATATTTCATTGCTTTTTATTTTCTTTCTTTTTATGTTAATTTAATGTTCTAACATTTACTTTTATTTTCTCTTCTTTTAGTTAGCCTAATTTTCTTTTATAACATTTACTTTCTTCTTTCTTTCCTTATAATATTAAGTTTAATGTTTCTTTATCTTCTTAGTTTTGTTATAATATTCTAGCATTTGTTTTCTTTTAGTTTAATGTCCATTTTTCTTTTAAGCATTAGATAATGTTTTAACATTAATATTAATTTAATTTTTCTTTGCTAGCTCTTATTTTCTACTTTCTTTTTTTTTTTTTTTTTTTTAACAATAGTGTAACTTTCCTTTCTAGTATTTTTTTTCATTTCTTATTTGTAAGCTTTATTTCCCATATAATGTTCTATCTTATTTCAATGTTATCTTTATTTTCTTTTCTTGGTATTCATAGCATTTTTCTTTTCTTTTATTTCATTAAACTCAAAAAATCATAAAGAGGTTCTTAAGCTGTCTTTTAATAATTAACTTAATTAGTATTTCTTTTCTTTTAACATTAATATCTATTTTTTCTTATAAAACTCTATTTTCTTTGATTTTATTTTCTTTTCATAGCACCTATTATATTTTTCTTTTCTCTTATTATGTTAAACTCAAAAACTACAAAAAGATTTTTAAGTTAATTATCATCTTTAAATTGTATTATAATTTTCTTTATAAATAGTAAAAATCCTATCGGTATTTTCATTTCTTTTGCTTTCTTCTCTTTTCTTTTCTTTTTCATTTATTTTCATAAAATGTAAATAGTTAGGTTCTCTTTTAATAGTATTTTCTAACATTTTCATTTGGCATCTTTTTCTTTTATTAACTTCTTCTTCCTTTTCTTTTTCTTCGCAAACTCTCTTTTGTTAAAATACCTTTATTTTTGTTTCATTTGTTAGTTGACTTTCTTTCTTTTAAAATATAGAATTCTTACGCATCTTTCATTTTTAGTATTTATCATGTTCATATTTTTTTTTCTAAATGAATATTTGTGATATGCATGTTTTGATTATTTTCTTTAAATGCATGTTTAGAGTAATTTCTGTCATTTTGTAGCAAATCATGTTTAGGTAATTTCAGTATCTTTAGCCTATTTTTACTCTTTTATTTGAATCATACTAGTTTAGGTTTGTTTTAAATATTGCATGTTGGAGTGTTCCATGTATCCTTTAGTTAGAAATCGCATGCCGTAAGACATGGAATTTTATTCCCTTATTTGTTTTGATTTGGAATGCTATGTACATATGTTATGTATTTTGTATATTTAATTTTGCTTGTTCTCTGTTTGTCTCTATTTTTTTTATTTGCATATATTTGAGAAATCATACTAAATAACCAATTATGATTAGTAGAGTCAACCTTACGGTTAGGCGAACGGAGTGCCTAACACCTTTCCCGATTCGTACCTTAGCCCCCGAACCCTCTTTCTCTGGTTAACATTTTAAAGATCAGTATCCAATTTTATTTTTCTTTGTTTTTCTCAAAAACTAAGTGACGACTCTGTTTTCAACACAAGAAATTTTTAAAATTTAGTTTTCAAGCTGTTAAAAGATTTTTCTAAACATTCTTTGAATTTCCTATTTTTGAACATTTTCCAAAAGTACCCCTAAGTCCCAACGCCACACTACCACCTCCATGATCAGAGGTACTCTTCTAGTCTTTAGATCATAGGCCAGTGTTCTTATCGACACGGGAGCATCACATTCGTTTATATCATCTGCTTTTGCATCTGCTTTGGGTTTGAAACCAGACTTGTTGGGTAGTGCCTTGAGCGTAGAAACCCCAGTCAGTGGGAGTGTGACGTTGAGTCTTGTTTGTAGATCCTGCGTGTTGGAGGTCTTCGGTCGTTGTTTAGAGTTCGGCTTTATTATTCTAGACATGATCACGTTCGACGTCATCCTATGGATGGATTGGCTGACCACTTATCGTGCCTTTATCGATTGTGATTGACGAAGGGTAATGATTTGTACACTGGCGGGAGATTGCTTTTGCTTCGGGGGTGATCGGGATGAGGGTTTGGTGTCTATGTCCGGTGATGCGCAGAACAAGGGTAACCTGGGTTCCCTCTTTGTAGCTCTCATGTTGGACAAGGAGGTTAGGGTTCGAGGAGCGTTACCTCCTGTGGTTTGTAACTATCCAGATGTCTTTCCTAATGATCTATTTGAGTTACCGCCGAACCGGGAGGTAGAGTTCTCTATTGAGTTGGTTCCAGGAACTGCTCCCATATCCATGTCGTCTTACCGTTTTGCACCCGCTGAGTTGCATGAACTCAAGGTACAACTACAGGAGTTACTGGATAGGGGGTTTGTGCGCCCGAGTACTTCGCCGTGGGGAGCTCCTTCTCTTTTTGCTGAAAAGAAAGATGGATCTTTGCGTTTGTGTATCGACTACCGGAAGCTGAATCAGGTAACAGTGAAGAATAAGTATCTTATGCCGAGGATTGACGATTTGTTTGATTAGTTGAATGGGTCGAGCTGCTTCTCCAAGATTAACTTGAGATCAGGATACCGCCAGCTGAGGATTAGGGATGAGGACATAGCGAAGACCGCCTTCCAAACTCGCTATGGTCACTATAAGTTTCTGGTCATGCTGTTCGGTCTAATGAACGCTCCTGCTACGTTTATGGGTTTGATGAACCGGATCTTCTATCCTTATCTAGATAATTTTGTAGTGGTGTTTGTGGATGATATTGTCATCTACTCACCAACTAGGGAGGCGCACGAAGATCACCTACGTATTGTTCTGCAGACTTTGAGAGAGGATCGCTTGTATGCAAAGTTTGGAAAGTGCGAGTTTTGGATGTCTGAGGTGAGGTTTTTAGGACACGTAGTGTCGACAGACGGGGTAGCTGTGGATTCGTCGAAGACAGATGCTGTGACAAGTTGGGAGCAACCAAAGAACGTCTTTGAGATCCACAGTTGTTTGGGTTTAGCAGGCTATTATCAGCATTTCGTGAAGGATTTTGCGAGACTTACCGTGCTGATGACGCGTCTAATGCGGAAGGAAGTTGTGTTCGTCTGGAGTGAGTCCTGTGAGTCAGCATTCAAGGAGCTGAAGAAGAGGTTGACTAGCGCGCCAGTGTTGATTATCCCAGAGCAAGGCTTGGGATATACAGTGTACTGTGATGCATCACATGATGGTTTAGGCTGTGTTCTGATGCAAAGAGGTAAGGTTATAGCCTATGGTTCTCGGCAGTTGAAGACGCACAAGAAGAACTACCCGACACACGACCTGAAGTTGGCTGCCGTGGTCTTTGCCTTAAAGACGTGGCGTCACTATCTTTATGGTGAGCACTTTGAGGTTTTTTTCGATCACAAGAGCTTAAGATACTTGTTTTTGCAGAAGGATCTGAACTTGCGCCAACGACGATGGATGGAGTTGTTGGAGGATTATGATTTTAACTTGCAGTATCATCTACGGAAGTCCAAATGTTGTGGCTGACGCACTCAGTAGGAGATCTTATGGGTCGTTAGCTTCTGTGGCTATTCCCGAGTGGTACAGGCTTGGAGAGATCGGGGAGTTTGATCTGTGTCTCGGGGAGACAGCGACGGGTGCTACCTTATTTTCAGTGGTTTCGCGACCTGCGTTGATTGCACGTGTGCTAGAGGTCCAGTAGAAGGATCAGGAAGCTCAGATGATACGAGATTGTGTTGCTAGTGGAGAGGATACAGCAGGATGGGTTGTGGGTTCAGATTAGAGTTTGAGATTGGCCGGGAGGCTATTTGTGCCAAAGTCATGTCATGCGGATATATTACGTGAGTATCGTCATTCTCGCCTTGCTGTGCATCCAGGAGGCACGAAAATGTATCATGACCTACGTCGTCAGTTCTGTTGGACGGGAATGAAGAGAGATGTGGTCCAGTTTGTTTCTCGGTGACTTACATGTCAGAAGGTGAAGGCGAAACATCAGAGGCCAATAGGATTGCTACAACCATTGCCGATATCAGAGTGGAAGTGAGAGAACGTCACAATGGATTTTGTATATGGACTTCCACGATCACCTAGGGGGCACGATGCCATATGGGTTGTGATTGATAGGTTGACGAAGTCTGCACACTTTCTCCCCATCCACGTGAAGGATTCGGTGGATAGACTAAGTAGATTGTATGTTAGAGAAATAGTCCAGTTGCATCATTTGCCAGTGTCTATCGTGTCTGATCGAGATTCGCACTTCACGTCGCGCTTTTGGTAGAGTCTTCAGGAGGCATTGGGGACGAACTTGATGTTCAGTACTGCTTTTCACCCCCAGACGGATGGTCAGTCTGAGTGTACTTGATTTCAAGGATTCTTGGGAGGATCATCTACCGTTAGTAGAGTTTGCATACAACAACAGCTATCAATCCAGTATTGAGATGGCACCGTATGAGGCTTTGTATGGTAGACCGTGTAAGTCACCAGTGTGTTGGACATATGTGGGAGAGACTACAGTTTTGGAACCAGACATGGTACGAGAGACAACAGAGAAGATTGCAGTGATTCGCCAGCGTATAGGGACAACGTAGAGCCGCCATAAGAGTTATGCAGATTTGAGGAGAAGGCCTTTGGAATTTGCAATGGGAGATCACGTATTTCTGAAGGTCTCGCCACGCAAAGGCTTGATGAGATTTGGTCATAGCGGGAAGCTATCACTGCCCTTTATTGGTCCTTTTGAGATCCTGGAGCAGATTGGCGAGGTTGCTTACCATCTGGCCTTGCCACCACAGTTGGCGTCTGTACACAACGTGTTTTATGTTTCTATACTTCTAAGGTACGAGCCTGATTCTTCACATGTATTAGATTGGGCTGAACTGCGGGTTGATGAGGATGTCACCTATGTAGAGCGTCCAGTGAAGATTCTTGATACGAATGAGCAAGTGTAACGGGGGTAAACGATTTCTTATGTCAAGGTCTTATGGCATCATCACGAGGTTGAAGAAGCGACGTGGGAGCTTGAGTCTGGGGTTCGTGCTAGATACCCAGAGCTGTTTACCTCATGACCCTGTAGTGAATTTCGGGGGTAAAATTCCTAAAAGGGGGGAGAGTTGTGAAACCCTGTACCGTCTCTTTTTTTATGCTAAATGCATCTTCGGTGTTTTTCGACGCATGTTTAGAATTTTTGTTTCTACGTTTTTTTAAACAATTTGATGCGTGTTTGAGTATGCCTATGCATGTTGGGTTGGTCCCGAGGGTTGTTGGGAGTTACAGTTCGAATTTCAAAATTTTCAAAAAAAAATATTTTTGAGGCCTATAAATATCTGGAGTTAGATGTTTTCTAAAAGATATTTTTCAAAACTTACTCTCTAAGTTTCTTCCATTTTCTCTCTGCCTTCTCTCGAACTTCTCGGGGGCCCGGGGCTTGGTTTTTGACGATCCAACAGCCGATCCTTGTTGTTAGCATCGTGGTCTACACATCCATCTGGACAAAATTTTATTCCGACGAAGCTCGATTTTGCACATGGATCGAGGCATTGAGTTTTCAACTCACCGAGGTAGGATCCTAGACTTTATAGTTGTTAGAGGGTTCTACATGTAATCTTACACATCTTTACCATTTTATATTCATAAAAAGCTGTTTCATGTTTTGGTAAAGTTGGGTTTTTGGTTTAAAAACCTTTTTTCGTTGTTTCGATTGGATGAAAATGATGTTTGATGTTATTTTTGAAGCCTTTGGTGATAGGCTCGGACATGTGTGAGTCCATGGGTGTTTGATGGAAGCTTTGAGGCTTTGTTTGGGTTTTAAAAGGGCTGATCTGTAGCTTAAAAGCATTTTCTGGGCTGGTTCAGTCGACTGAACCCATGGGACCAGTCGACTGGATCATAGTTTGGTGGGTTCAGTCAACTGAACTCATGGGGTCAGTCGACTAGACAGTGTGTTTGGCATTTTGTGCTTTTCCAATGAGTTTTTCAATCGACTAGATGGTGGGTTCAGTCGACTGGACCTGGGCTGATGGGTGAAAATGTTTGAAAAATATGTTTTTGGAGGTTTGGAGCTAGCACTTGGGGTTGAGTTTCAGCTTTTAAAATGTTTGGTGAACATTATATTTTACATGCTTATAGATCTCCATGTTGATGGATTGGATCTCTTTTTATACATGTGTTGTATAACTGCTTGTGGATTTTTAAATGTTATCTATAGATGTATCGTGGCAGTGGGTGTGTTGAGTTGGGCTTCCATTGCTTCTCAGTGAAAGTCTGAAAATATGCGCAGAGTAGGTCCATACGTGCCTTCGGGTTAATCCCTATAAACGAGGTTGGTGGGTGCTTAGGGCCCTCAGGTTGTGAACCTGTAAACTAAGTCGGTTGCCTCCGTGAATGGCGTTGCTTACGTTGTCGTCACTCTGTAATGAACTTGTCATTATCGAGTAGGCTTTAAGTGGTGACTAGGGTAATGGACAGGAGTCTATAGTTGTTACATTTATCTGTGTG
Organism: Heliamphora exappendiculata; assembly: GCA_034768845.1. NCBI lineage: Eukaryota > Viridiplantae > Streptophyta > Magnoliopsida > Ericales > Sarraceniaceae > Heliamphora > Heliamphora exappendiculata. The sequence goes on along the minus strand of JAOTRH010482182.1, from coordinate 35,082 downwards.
GCAGAGTTGGTACATAGAATTTTATTTTATCTTGTTTTCTCCTCGGCTATGTGACCCGAGTGGAGATCACTGTATTTTACTGCTTTTCTTTAACTGTGGAATGATAACTGTTAGGATAATATGCATAGTTTCAAGGATGGAAATGGTGGTTTTCAGGTGGAAAACTTGTGATTTTTTAGAGAAAACCCTTTTTAGATTTTATGGTCGAGTTAGCTCACACCATATGATTGCATGACCTGCATTATAGCTTTACTATCTTTTTCCTCTTGGGCTTCGGCTCACAGTGTGGGATTTTACTGTAAAACCTTTTCAAGTGGACGTGAGGAGTTGACCTAGATGCCAGTGGTGACGTAAGACTAGATGTAGTTTCTCCTGTTTTGAGACATGTACCTTTACATGTGATGCCTGTTTCAGAAGGCAAGTTTTGTACGCCTTGAGGCGATATACTTATTCATGTGTAAGATTGCATATTTACTGTTTATGAGAGCTGAACTTTGGGAAATCTTTTATCCAAATGTTATATATTTTTGAGTTGATGGTGTTCCAACTTCAAATTTTGTTTTCATAAACGGTGTTTTGGTAGGCTTTCGCGTGACCCTGGTGTTTGCGGTGTGACACATATTTACTAATTAATCTATCAATCCTAGAATCTTTAACATCTTGTGTGCCTTCATAAGTAACTTCTAATTTTTTTTCATATTTTTTTTGCACTTTTACATGTCATTATTCGATTATATTCATTAGCATCTAAGGCACAATATAATGCATTCATAGCATTAGAGTTTATTTGTAGTTGTTTCATATCATTTTCATTCATTTTTTCTTATAATTTAGGTACCTCTTTACCTTCTACAGTCTTAGTGGGAGTGAAGTTACCTTGCACGATTACTCTCCATGCTCTCCAATCCATGGTTTGAATGAATATTCTCATTCTCTTCCAAAAAGTGTAGTTAACACCACTGAAGATTGGAGGCCGTGTAGAGGACTAACTTTCTCCAAATGGGGATATACCAATACCTGCCATAGATCTTTTTCACAAAAACTTGTTAAGAATAATGTGATTAGCTTTGATACCAATTGATAGTATGTGTGTGATCCCAAGAGGGGGAGTGAATTGGGTATTTAAAAATTTTAGATCAAATATTCAAACACAAGTGTATGATTTTTGTTTTACAAGAATATTACTTATCTAAATCACAAGTAAATTTGTATTGAACTTATAAACAAAACTTTTGTTGAAAAATTTAAGTACAAGTGTAGATAAAACTTTTTGTTAATCAAATACTACACTCTACTTGTTTTTACAATTTAAAGTATAGCCTTTATTTCTCAAATATGACTTCTAGATTAAGATTTTAATTTGACAATATTTCTTACAAAGTAAAATGAAAGGATTCAAAAACTTTCTAGCTTTAAAAATTAAAGAATACGAGAAATAAAAGATTCAAGTGCAAGTGTATGTTTAAAACACTTTTCTTGTTTTAACAATTTGTAGCTTTCAATTTTAATTTGCAAGTAGAATAGTTTTTTGATTAAAAATTAAAGTGCAAAAATATTACTTGCAAAGCGAATTAATCAAATGATGAATAATTTGAGTGAAAACGTGTGTGATTACAAGCAAAAGTAAATAAGAAAAATGAGCAAGTTAGAAGATGAGCACCACAATTTTTACAAGGCTCGGCACTACAACCTACGTCCTTGCGTCAAGCCAACCGCTATGAGGATTTCTTACTACCTCTTCTTCAATAGGCGGAGGAACCTCTCTCCTTAGTCTAGGCGGAGTAGCCTCTCTTAAGACTGTACCCTTCTCAAGGAACCCAATCCTTGTAGACGAATTAGCCACTTTTGAGAAATGCCTTTCTCAAATACAATAGAATGACAAGAAGAAGAAGTACAAATGAATGCTCCTACAATGAGCAGATAAGTACAAACAATGAAAGCACTAAGCTCACTTCTTAAGAAATATAACAATGAAGCTCAACAAGAAATCTAATGATTTTCTTTCAAAAGTATGAATGAAATACTCAAGAATTTTAAGCACAAAGAGAATGTATATGAGAGAATTTTTGAGAGGCTTGAGTGAATAAAACAAGAGCTCAAGGGATCTATTTATAAAACTCAAAATCAAATTAGCCGTTGGGCTAAATAGGGTAATTTCAAATTATCCATTTTCAGCAGAAATTCGAAATTAAGCATGTTCGGTCGACTGATAAAACTAGTTCGGTTGACTGAACTTGACTTCAGTCGATTGGACTTCAAGGGTTAGTCAACTGACCTGTTTTATATCTGAAAATTAATTTTGGCTAATTCACTCAGTCGATTGGGGACAACCCTTTAGTTGACTAGATATTCAAAAATTTAGATTTTTATTTTTCTAAAATATTTTGATCACTTTTGATTTGGAAAAATATTTTTATGACTTTTAGGATTCATATGAGCTTCAAAGAAATATTCAAGAGATAAAGTGAATGTACAAAGATCCTAAAAGTAAAATTACAAAACTTGTTCTTCAATTTCTTCTTCAACTCTTGCATTTGTTTCAAAAGCTTGTCGCCAAAGAACTTGATTTGGAATTATGCATCATAGCTTGTATATTGAATTGTGCTAAGCATATATTTTCTGTAAACAATCTCAATATGCACAATTAGATACATAAGTTTGTTATCATCAAAATCGGTCATTGAAACCCTGTTAGGCCAACAAAATGACACAAAATTCCTAAATATTTTTTAGCTGAGAAAGTTAATACTGCTTGCTATGTAATGAACCGAGTTTTTATAAGATATCATTTAAACAAAACTCTTTATGAGCTATGGAATGGTAGAAAACCCAACATTTCTTATTTTTATGTTTTTGGATGTAAATGTTTCATTTTAAATGACAAAGATGAATTGGGAACATTTGAATCTGAATCTGGTAAAGGATTATTTCTTGGGTATGCTACAAATAGTAAAGCTTATAGAGTTTATAATAAGAGAACTGTGACTTTAGTTGAGTCCATTCATATAACTTTCGATGAAGCTAACCATTTCTCTTCTAAGATTCCAATGGATGATGATTTAGACATTAATAAAGGAATTGAAGAAATGTAAATCGAGGAGGACAAAGGTAAAAGTATCAAGGTTGGTAATGAACACATAGACCTATCAAAAAATGAAAAACAGTGAAGGATCACCCTATAGATCAAATCAAAAGTAACCTTCACGAAGTGTAAGTACTCGATCTTTATTGAAAAATATTTGTGATCATCTTGCATTCTTTTCACAAGAAGAACCTAAAAATATAAATGAAGCATTAGAAGATGAATCTTGGATAATAGCCATGCAAGAAGAATTAAATCAATTTAAAAGAAATAAAGTTTAGAATTTAGTTCCTAGGCCTAAACATAATACAATAATTGGAACTAAATGGGTTTTTAGAAATAAAAATGATAAAAATTGTATTGTTGTCTGAAACAAGGCTAGGTTAGTTGCACAAGGCTATAATCAAGAAGAAAAAATTGATTTTGAAGAAACATATGCACATGTAGCTAGGATGGAAGCCATTCGCATGTTATTATCATACGCATCGTATAAGAATTTTAAACTCTTTCAAATGGATGTAAAAGTGCTTTCTTAAATGGTTTTATAAATGAGAAAGTGTATATTGACCAACCACCTAGTTTTGAAGATTATAATTATCCAAATCATGTATTTAAATTAACAAAAGCATTGTATGATTTAAAACAAGTTCCTCGAGCTTGGTATGAAAGACTAAGTAATTTTTTGTTAGAAAATAATTTTACAAGAGGAAAAATAGACACAACTTTATTCATTAAAACTAACAAAGAAGACATGCTTATTGTACAAATATACATAGATGATATCATATTTGGTGCTACTAATGAGAATTTGTGTAAGAAATTTTCTATATACATGCAAAAGAAGTTTGAGATGAGCATGATGGGAGAACTCACGTTCTTTCTTGGACTCCAAATCAAGCAAGTAACAAATGGAACTTTCATCAACCAATCAAAGTACGTACGTGAGTTGCTCAAGCGTTTCAAGATGGAAGATGGACAAGTTTTGGGTACTCCAATGAGTCCCTCAACTAAACTTGACAAAGACGAGCAAGGAAAATCGGTAGACACTAAGCTCTACCGAGGTATGATTGATAGTTTATTTTATTTAACTGCAAGTAGGCCTAACATAATGTTTAGTGTATGTATGTGTGCACGTTATCAAGCATGTCCCAAAGAATCGCACTTAATTACTGTAAAAACAATATTAAGATATTTGGTTGGCACAATAGATATAGACTTATGATATCCTAAATTTACTTATTTTGAAATAATTAGCTATTCTGATGCGGACTTTGCTGGTTGCACAATTGACCGTAAAAGCACTAGTGGAACATATCATTTCTTAGGAAAATCACTTGTCTCTTGGTTTTCAAAGAAACATAATTCTGTAGCCTTATCTACTGCTGAAGCCGAATATGTAGCTGCGGGTAGTTGTTGTGCATAAATTCTATATATAAACAACAACTTCATGATTTTAAATTAAAATACGATGTGGTGCCGATTAAATGTGATAATACAAGTGCAATAAATATTTCTAAAAATCTAATTTTGCATTCACGAACAAAGCATATTGAGATACGACATCATTTTTTTCGTTATCATGTACAAAAAGGTGATATATTTTTAGAATTTGTAAGTACTAGTGAACAATGGGCAGATATTTTTATTAAACCTCTTAATGAAGATCGCTTTATCATTATTAGACGAGAATTGGGCCTAATGCATATACGTGAGGTTGTATAATCTTAATTCAAGAAGATTTTTAAAGTAAAATTAATTTTGTTCATCTCAGACTTAATTGGAAATCAAAAACAGTGAAGCTACACTGACCAGTCGACTGAACTTTCTTTTCCAATCGACCGAACCAATTTTTGTCAATCCAGTCGACCGATCATACCACTTCAGTCGACTAAACCTTCGGGGATTTCGAAAAATTGAAAAGCCGAACTGCATTTGACCTCTGTTATTTCATTTTATACCTCTCGGCTTCTCTCTCCTATGGCACGAAATTATTTTGTTTTTGTCTTAAGAAAGGCTCCATCTCAACCACATTTCTCACACCATCTTTCACCTCCTTAAATCTTCCATTTTCATATCTCAAAACCCTTCAATGGCACCTAGGGTTAGAGGAGACAAGGGCAAAACCATTGCTAGAGATGTTCCCACCAGCGAGAATGACCAATTGTTCAACTCGAGTAAAGCCAAAATTCTCTACAAGCACCATCTCCAATCTCTAGATCCTATCTTTGGTAAGATTCTTAACATGAGATTATTGGATTCCTGTTTTCCTCGTGTCTTATGTCTTTTCAATAAAATGGGTTGGGCGCTATATATCTTCTATCAACCAAAGGGCGTGTTTTATCAATTTACACCATTATTCTATGCCAATCTTTCACAAGAACTTTTACCAAATTCAAATGACCGTTCCTTTCGCTTCACTACGTATCTTTACGGGAAAACTTATAAATTTTTCGATAAAGATGTCGCAAATCTTTTTGGAATGGGTCGGGGAGATTTTGTGTGTCCACAAATTTCCTCCCAATCATGGATCATGACCCAAGACTTTACTTCCGAAACCTTTTTGCCTATGGTCATGACCGACCCTCCTATGAATTTTGCTCTCACTCCATCATATTCACAACTTACCCTAGAGGCCAAAATTCTTCATTTAATCATTACATACAACATTTTTCCTCGTAGTGGTTCTCGCACCTACATTTTATATTTTGATTGTTACATGTTGTGGTGTATCTATATGGAGAAACATCTTGATCTTCCCACCTAAATCTATCAATGGATGCTTGCCAAAGAAAGTACCAAATGTCATATTCTTCCATATGGAGGTTTTCTCACACCTCTTTTTGAATCCTTTGGCTTTTTTTCATCTCCTTCAAATTTTTTTCCACCTAAAAATTTTGATTTTCTAACCGCTACCACTTTAAAATAAATGAGTTATCAACTACAAAATGGTTAGTGGGTACCCAAAATTCAAAGGCCGACACCTCAAGTGGTTTAAGATAGTGATGAAGAAGCCGAGACTGCTGCCTATACCCATGATGATGATGCTCCACCTACGTCTCCTTCAACACCTCCACATGTTCCTACCACCGCTGCTGATGATACTCCTGTCACACGATCTTTCCTAAAGAAACTAGTCAAATCCTTCTCAAAGCGTGTTGGTAAAAAGCTTGCCTCAATCAGCTCTCGCCTTACCCACCTTGAGGATGCTTTAGGCATTCCTCCTTATGATGCTTCCTCACCCCCGGATGATGGTGATGGTGATGGTGATGGCGATGAAGATGAGGATGACTCTAGCTCCACTTTTTGATAGTACCAAAAGGGTGAGCAAAAAGAAAGCTTAAAGATAAGGATGACTCTAGCTCCACTTTATTTTTTTGTTGTTATCTTTTGGATCATGTACTTATGCTACTTCTGCTACTCTTTATCTTATGGTTGTGCTTATGCTTGGATACTTATGGTTGTCCTTATGCTTGGATATTTTTTTGGATGGTTATGTTTTTTTGAATTGGTTATGCTTATGTGGTCATAATTATCATGGTTATGTTTCACATATAATTGATCTTAAATTGAATGGCTATAATGATTAAAAGGGCTTACCATTTGACGAGATCATTGAAAAATATTTTACGAAACAAGCTTTATGAATGAAATGAACTTCACAACTTATGCATGTAGTAAGGGGGAGTTTTTCAACTCTCTAAGATTATTATCTCATGCTTGCTGGTAGGAGGAGTTTTATTTAAGTTTTCCTACATTATTTTGTTTCGTGTTTGTCATCATCAAAAAGGGAGAGATTATTGACCTAACAAGGCTTCAATAATCGATTTTGATGATAACAAACCTATGTATTTAATTATGCATATTGAGATTATTTACAGGACATATATGCTCAGCACAATCTAAGATACAAAGTGGAAGCATGACGCAAAATTTCAAATCAAGTTCTTTGGTGACAAGTTTTTGAAACAAATGCAAGGCTTGAAGAAGGCTTGAAGAATAAAATGTAAATTTTATTTTTAGGATCCTTGTACATTTACTTTATCTCATGAATATTTCTTTGAAGCTCATAGAAATCCTATAAGTCATAAAAATATTTTTTCCAACGCAAAAGGTGATCAAAATATCTTGGAAAAATAAAAATCTATAATTTTTAATGATCCAGTTGACTCAAGCTTTATATCCAGTCAACTGACTGAGCTGCCAAAAATAAAATTTCAGAGCTAAAACAGTTCAATCGACTGACCATTAGGGTTCAATCGACTGAAGTCAAGTTCAGTCGACCGAACTAGTTTCATCAGTCGACCGAACAAGCTTAAATTTAAATTTTTGCTGAAAACGGCTAGTTTAAACTTACCCTATTTAGCCCAACGGCTAATTAATTTTTTAGGACTATAAATAGAGCCCTTGTGCTCTTATTTTACTCACTCAAAGTCTTTCAAATATTCTCTCATATATAATCTCTTTGTCCTTCAATTCTTGAGCATTTCATTCATATTTTTGTGAGAAAATCATTAGAGTTCTTGTTGAGCTTCATTGTTATATTTCTTGAGAAGTTAGTTTAGAGCTTTCATTGTTTGTACTCATTTACTCATCCAAGGCGCGTTCTTTGTACACTCTTATACCATTCTTGTTGTTATATAGTATTTGAGAAAGGTATTTCTCAAAAGAGGCTAATCCGCCTACAAAGATTGGATTGCTTAATAAGGGTACTTCTTAAGAAAAGGCTACTCCGCCTAGACTAAGGAGAGAGGCTCCTCCGCCTATTGAAGGAGATGTAGTAAGAAATTCTCATAGCGATTGGCTTGAAACAAGAACGTAGGCCGTTGCGCCGAACCTTGTAAAAATCTTGATAATTTTTTTTTATTGCTTGCTCATTTCTTTTATTTACTTTATTGCTTGTTGTTACATCACATACACTTGCACTTAAATCATTTATTTTTATTTCTCGCATCCTTTAAGGCTAGAGAATTTTGAATATTTTAATTTCTTTTTGCAAGAAACATTGCGAAAAAAATATTCTTATATTTTAATCAAGAAGCCATATTTAAAAAGGGGTATACTTGCAAATTAAAGTTGAAAGTCACACTTATATTTTACATTGTTAAAACAAGAAGAGTGTTGAAATTGATTAACAAAAAGTGAACAAAAATTTGCACTTAAAACTTCTAAAAGGTTTTTATTTAGAAAAGTTCAATTAAGATATACTTATCTTTTAACAAGAAGTCTTAAATATTGTAAATCTACACTTGTACTTAAATCTTTCAATAAAATGTTCTTACTTATAAGTACAAATTTACTTGTGATTTAAATAAGTAATTTTCTTGTGAAATAAAAATCAAACACTTGTATTTAAATATTTGATCTAAGAATTTTTTTTTAAATATCCAATTCACCCCCCCTCCCCCTCATGAGATTACCCACTTACTATCATACCAATTGTCTGTTAATCCAACATCCCTGGGGCACTCCTCAAATCGAAGACATTTATGTTGAGCCTATGGTCGCCTAGTTAGCCAAGGGTCGAGTCGAGCAATGGGTCAGGATTGTTCTAAACTTCCCAGCCCAAAACTTCAGTTACCTAGTGACCCCCGAGAAGCAAGCTCCTACCTACTTGGACCAAAGATTTCTCCTGATGATTACTTTTTCTTGTCTTTTCATTTTCTTGATATATTTTCATGCCTATTTGTTACTTACTATATCTCATTTTTTGTCATTCTAGACATCTCTGGAAGAGGCCAGACAAAACTCTGCTTTTGAAGGTATAACATCATTCTGCTATAAACACCCCATCACCAATGAAGAAACTGAGTTTGATGCTCAAGAGCAAAGGGGTATCTGTCATGCCCCCAACACCGACGCATGTGAACCACCCGCTAAGGAAGACCCTCCTAAAGGAAAGCTTTGGTAAAACCTAATTTTTGGCCCAAACATTTCATAAAAATTCTTTACAGAAAACCATTTTAAAAGGAAAAAAGAAAAAAATTAAACCATACAAAGGAAAACACCTAAGACATTGATTCGAATGTAAAACTCACCCAAAAGGGGAGTTTACAATAAAGGAAATACATCGGTCTAAAAATGGGGCCGAAACAAAAAAAAAGTGAAAAATTCCTTCCTCAGACAGACTGCTCAATCTGTCTGAAGAGCGATTGATCGGTCTTATGCTACTTGAAGCATTTTCACCCTTTAACAGAGAAACCAATAGTACTGTATAACCGCTCAACAGACCGATCAATTGGTCCATCGAGCAGTCTAGCTTTTGACCACTTTTTCAAAATCTATTTTGAAAATTCATCCTCAAAACTCAAACTATACCCTCAAACATGCATTCTAGGATAACCAGCTTGTATAAAAATAGCATTATATAATTATCACAAGCTCCAAAACTCACTTCCAACATTTTAAATTATGAAATTGCATACAAAAACCCAAGGACAAGGCCCGAGACGATAAGCTAATGTCCTCACATGCATACAATTCGTGAGAATATGACCTTAGTGTCTTACAAAATGAATTTTTACCAATCCAAATACATCCTTCGATGTAACAAAAGAATTACAATTACAACTTGAAATTCCCAAAGGATCTTTCTATGAATATAGGCAATTCAAATCAAAGCAACACAAAAAGTCACCATGACCGTTCTTCTTATTCGACCGTTTGCTTCCCGTTATCACCTAAAATTGTTTATATAACATTAGCTGAGGCTAGAAAAAAATAAACCAAAGATAAACAAATGCATGACATGCAATGATGGTTATGTGAAATACACGACAATTTTTTATCGAAAGCCGATTCCATTTCCAAACAAATTTCTATTCACATAACCGGGTTTTCACATATAAAATTGTAGTTTTGGTCTTCTATTTCCTTATCATTTTCAAACCATTTCAGGGTATTCAAGTCTCCAATCACATCCAACATTACCACAGTTTCAAGGATTTTCATACTTTCAATTACTCCCAACCGTTTAAGCAAGGTTTTGCAAATCGAGTACAATTCTTGATTTAACTAAGTACCAACCCGAACATCGCCTATAGATTCAAGCGTAGTTATCTCAATTGGGCCACGTGAAGCCCAATAGATAAATACCTATTCTATAGCTCGACACAAAAAGCATACATTTTTAGTTTCTCTTGGAAACATCAATGGGCGGGCCGCCTGAAGCACTCTTTTACATGGATTAACCCAATGAAAGGACCTATCCAGACATGCATAAGTTTTTTGTCTTTCACTAAGGAGCTACTCGAGCCCAACTTTAATTAACCAATCAATTCCTACGGTACGTTAATTAGATTATCCACATTAATACCAACATGAGTCCAACCGTCAAACCTCTCGTTAAACCCAACACAATTAGAATTAAAAACATCAACAATCACTAATTTTCTCATATTTCTCATATTCGAGTTAAATTAGTTCAAAAACCCCTAACTAATCACCTCATGATTTTTATATTTCATCAAAACTCATATAATTTATACATAAATAGGTTAACACACCTTTCAATTTTCTAAAATTAAATCAATATCATCATTTGAGTTAACCAACCCAAAAGACCCCAAATTATCCAAGGTTTAACACAACCCAAACCCTGACTTACCATTTCATGAGTTAAAGTGTCTCCAACAACGAAACATGGTAGATTTAACGTAAGTCATGCTCACACCCAAGATTAGCCATGTTTCAACATCAAACCCCAACCTAGGATTTCAAAACATACATTTTTCATGCTTTAATGTAAATATAACAAAATACACAACTCATAAACACCCATTAATCAAGATTAGTCTTAAAATCTACCTTTTGGAGCTAAACACTTCAAAAAGTTGCCAAAATTTCAAAAACCCTAGAAATTCGACTCTAAGATATCAAGCTTTGGTTAGATGGTTGCAAAGCTCTCGTCATGTGGTGCTTGAATCTTAAACGGCGTCGGCTAACTTGGTGTGGAAACCCACCAATTTCTAGAGACAAGTTTGGTTTGGGAGCTTAGAACTCAACAATGGAGGAAGTGAAGAAGGAGAGAGAGAAGGAAGTGTGTTGGGGAAGCCACCACCCTGAAACATGTATCAACCCTCTTGACGGACCACTCGGTTGGTTTAAGGACTGATCGATCGGTCCCATCTTGAATGGGTTTTATTCAATAGTTTCCTTGTGTACTAAAATGCCAAACTAACCCAAGCTTGTATTTAACATATATAAAAAAAATCATCATGTGACCTTAATCCATTCAAACAACTCATAATAATTGTTCTCATAACAAGATTTAATTAATTATCAAAAATAAGATGGGATCGGGTCCCTACAACTTCCCCCTTAGGGAATTTTACCCCCAAAATTTAACATGTATCAAGAAGTAAACTGCTCGGGGTACTTCATGCGGACTTCCAACTCCCGCTCCCATGTAGCTTCTTCAACGCTATGTTGAAGCCACAAAACCTTTACATAAACAATGGTTCTCCCTCGTAAGACTTTCTCTTTGGTGTCTAGGATTCTCACCGGTCTCTCCTCATAGGTGATGTCGTCCTCAACTCTCAACTTGGTCCAAACCAAAACATGCGAAGGGTTCAGTTCATATTTACGCAATATAGACACATGGAATACATTGTGCATGGATGCTAACTATGGTGGCAAGGCAAAACGATAGGCCACTTCTCCGATACTCTCAATGATCTCAAATGGCTTGATAAAATATAATGATAATTTTTCACTCTTCTAGAACCTCATCAATCCCTTTTGTGGGGAGACCTTCAAGAATACATGGTCTCCCACCTTGAATACCAACAATCTCCTCCTCCTATTTGCATAACTCTTTTGGCGGTTTTGAACGGTTACTAAATGCTTGCATATCACAACGATCTTCTCTGTGGTCTCACGTATAAGCTCAATCCCCAACACGGTCGTCTTCCCAATGTCGGCCGAACAAACCGGTAACCTACAAGTTCTACTATATAACGCCTCATAAGGTGCCATCTCTATGCACGACTGATAACTATTATTGTAAGCGAATTCCACCAACGAAAAATAATCCTCCCATGATCCACGAAAGTCTAGAACGCATACCCATAGCATGTCCTCAAGTATCTGAATGGTACGCTCCGACTAGCCATCTGTCTAGGAATGGAAAGAAGTACTGAGAAGTAGGCTCGTCCCCATGGCTAATTGAAACTCTGCCAAAAGCATGAGGTAAAACGGAGGGTTTCGGTCTGAGATAATGGAAATGGGTACTCTAAAGAGTCTAACTACCTCGCTCAATACAACTTGCTAAGCTTATCTACTGAGTTCGTCATGTAAATAAGGAGAAAGTGTGGAGACTTGGTCAACCTATTAACCATGTCCCAAATAGTGTCATGCCCTTTCGGCGATCTTCGAAAATCCCGAAACAAAATTCATAGTGATATTCTCCCACTTCAACTTAGACATTGGCAATAGCTGTAACAACTCTGCTGGTCTCTGGTACTCAGCCTTCACATGCTAGAAAGTAAGGCATCATGAAATGAAAATCACAATGTCCTTCTTCATCCCCTTCCACTAGAACTGCCTACGTAAATCATGGTACATTTTGGTGCCACCCGAATGCACTGCAAGGCGAGAATAATGAAACTCATAAAGCACGTCGTCACGACATGACTTCAGCACGAAGATCCTTCCTGTGAATCTCAAACTCTGATCGAAGTGAATAATCCACTCCTTGGCATCCTCGCCACTCGAAACTCGCTCTCGAAATACCAGACTCTCTGCATCCTGCTGTTGAGCCTCCATAACACGATGAACAAGAGTGAGTTGAGAAACCACCAAGAACAAGGTAGCATAATCGCTAGACTCATCAAGATGTAAGTCGTACTCACCGACCTCTCTGAACATACTCCACTCTCTAATGGCAACACAAGCTAAAAAGCTCAAAGATTTTTGATTTGGGGCATTAGCCGTCATGTTGGCCTTGCCCAGGTGATACTGTAGATCAAAATCATAGTCACCTAGAAACTCCATCCACCTCCACTTATGCAAATTCAGATCCTTTTGTGAAAATAAGTACTTTAAACTCTTATGATCTTAGAACACCTCAAAGTGCTCTCCATACAAGTAGTGTCTTCAGGTCTTTAAAGTAAAAAGCACCGTCGTAAGCTCCAAGTCATGGATAAGATAGTTATTCTCATGCATCTTCAACTTCCTCGATCTGTAGGCAACCACTTTACCATGCAGCATCATCACGCAACCTAAATCCTCGTGAGACGCATCACAATAGATGACATAGCCAAGTCCTCTCTCGGGAACAATTAAGACAGGCGCTGTGGCGCCCGAATTTTTGTAGGGTTTTTGGTTTAAAAATAAGGAAATTCAAGAGATGTGTGAGGAAATACTTTAACACCTTTGAAAACCAAAAGTTTGAATACCCTTTTTGTTAAAAATGGAGTCATCACTTGGTTTTTGAGAAAACTAACAAAAACAAAATAGGCTACTGATCTTTAAAATGTTAATCGGAGAAAACAAGGACTCGGGGCCTAAGGTACGAAACGAGGAAGGTGTTAGGCTCCCCATTCGCTCAACCGTGAGGTTGGTCTCTACTAATCATCATTGGTTCTTAATTAGATTTCTCAAATGCATGCAAATACTAAAAATAGAGGCAGATAAAGAACATCCAAAATCAAATAGCAAAAATACATAGCATATGTATATAGAATGCCAAATGAAACAAGTCGCAAAAAAAAATCTTAAATTTTACGGCATGCAATTTCTAACTAAAGGATACATAAAACAAACCGCATAGCATCAATCAAAACATGGAAATAATGAAAAAAAAAACCTACTCATGTTAGAATTAAATTAACAGATTTTAAGATAAAGATCACATATGATAAGCGAGGAAAATAAACTAAAACAAGTCCTAAATTCTAAGCATGTTATGAAACTAAAGTGGGAGTACCTAACCTAGTCTATTACTAACAAAAATATTAGAAATAATAAACTATGCTAGTAAAAAAAGCATACTTTGGTCAAACAATTGTTACAAGGTAAAACTTAGAATAAATAAAAGAAAAGAATGTGGGCACAATATTAACTATTATGACCACATTAATCTTGATTCCGGAATATCGCAATCGTAATATCACATATTACGATGCAAGGAATATAGGCAACATTGTTAAATTTCAATAGAATAGTACAATAATGATAATGTACTATAAAATAAAAAACTAGAATCTACAAAACTATAAAATCTGATAAAACTATAGAAAAAGCATAACTAGTTCGAAACTAGAATAAAACATGCTTCAGATTTAAAAATTACTAACTAAGCACAAAATTAAGAAGTAGACATGCAATCGAAAATGTAACCCGACCTCTTCACATAAGAAGAGAGTGAAAGAGAAGCGCCAGGGATCATACAAAATACCTAAAGCGTAACCCGGGTGAATCCTCAAGTCAGGAGAATAAAGCTCAATTGTGCAATCCTCGAGGAATGCTCAAATTCCAATCAGTAAGTTAGGAATTCAGCATAGTATAGGCATAATGCAACTCGTATGTCCGCGAAGCAGAAGGTGTCGGCATCAAAACTTGTACTCTCTCGGTACTTCGGCAGAGTATCTCTCATTCAAAATTTTTGTTTTGAAAAACATACCAAGAGTACGATATTTATAGAATTCATCGACCAATGAGATGCTGGCACATTTTGGGACATGTTAGGGTTTTCAAGGTAGCGGTTGCCACATCATGAGTTGGCGGTCGCTACTTCAGGAGAGTTTTCACAGGCTTCTACTGGCGGTCGCCACTATGCAAGGTGGCAACCCCATGGTTGAAATTAGTGGTCCCCATAATGCAAAGCGGTGGCCCCATGGTTGCAAGGTGGCCCCTCTAGGTTCAAGTTGGAGGCCAGAGATTTGGATATTGTGTGTCACGCCCCAAAAATCAGGGTCACGTGAAAGGTCCACCAAACTACTGTTTTATAAAAAGATAGGGTTTAACAATCACCCAAAAATAATACAGTCTTTGGAATTAAAATAATACCCAAGGTTTGTCTCTCAAATACAACATATATACATATTGTTCCAACATGCATGAATATAGCCTCAAGGCTTATAAGACACACCTTCAGAGACAGGCAACATATGCTAGAAAATATATCTATAACAAAAAGGAAAATCAAATAAAACCTTCCGCCACCATGGGCACCTCTAAATCAACTCCACATGATCATCAACACCTGAAAAAGATTTTATAAATCCCACTACGTGAGCCGAATCCTAATAGAAATAGATTATGATGCAGTAAAGCAGAATATGCAATCATATAGCAACTAGACTCAACCACATGAGTCTAAAAAGATTTTACTTCATAAACCCCAAGTTTTTCATCCTCAAAACCAAGCATTTACCAATGCAAATAACATGTAACAGTTAAAGAAAAACAGTAATCAAAATGTTATTTTTCACTCGGATCACACACCGAGGAAAGAGAAATGAATCATATGACCGACTCCATCACAATAGGGACAGAGGTAACAACTATAGACTCTTGTTCATTACCTATTCTTGAATCATTTAAGACCTATTAAGTAATGACAAGTTCTATACAGAGTGACCACAACGTAACTACTTAATTTACAGGCCCGAAACCCGATGGTACAAAGCACCCACCACTTAATTTACAGGGATAAACCCGAAGATACAAAGCACCTACTCTGCGCACATTTTTAGAATTCCACCGAGGGCAACTCGTGCCAACTACCCGCTATCCCGGCACATCTATAGAATTATTTAAAAACTAACCCGTAGTTCGACTACGAAAATTTTTCACGATTATACAGTAAACATGTATAAAGATCCATCCATCAAACATGGAGATCAAACAACATTTTCAAGATGTTTTCATCGTTTCTAACCAAACGTTTCAAAATTGAGACTCAACCCTGAGGGTTAGCTCCAAACCTACAAAACATAGATTGTCAAGATTTTCACAAATTCACCGTTTTCAACACCACCCTTTGAAAACCAGATATCCACAAGTCCAATATCATGTGATAAACCAAGAAATGCACAAAACAAGCTTTTTATCCGAATAAACAAGGTTTAAACATAAAACATGATATATAAAATATTTTAATCAATGAAAAAACATATAACCGCACATAGCAGCACCCTTTAAAGACAACATAGTCTAGGATCCTAACTCAGTGAGTTGAAACTCGAAGCCTCAAAAATCAAACATCGTCAGAACGAAAATCCGTCCAAATAGATGCGAAGCTAACAGCGTGGATAGTAAGGATCCACAAGCTGATCGTCAAAAATTAATCCCCGAGCCCTCAAAAGTCTAAAGAGAAGGCGGAGAAACGGGAAACTTAGGCAAGAAGCAAAGATTTTCAAAATATCTCCAGGAGCTAGGTATTTATAGACCACGGCAAAAAGGGAGGTCAGTCGACTGAACCTCCCTTCTCAGTCGACTAACGGAGGCTACTAGATGAGAAAAAACCCAAACTGACACAACTCAGTCGACTGACCTACCCGGGTCAATCGACTGACCCAACCCACTATCGACCCAGTCGACTGGGTCAACTAGTCCAGTCAACTAGACTGCTGAGAAAATGGCCCTTGCAACAAAAGACAGGTTTTTCAACCCAAACACTAGCCAAACAAGCCTAAGCAAAACCCAAGAAAGCATAAACAAACCATCATAGATATACATATAACAAAAAAGAACACGTCAAAAATATATATATCACAAAATAAAACAAAATCGGGTCTCACAACTCTCCCCCCTTAAGGAATTTTACCCCCAAAATTCTTGACAAGGTTACAAGGAAAACAACTCCGGGTATCTAACATGAATCCTAGACTCGAGCTCCCACGTCGCTTCCTCAACACCATGATAAAGCTATGGGACCTTGACATAAGTAATGGTCCTCCCTCTCAGTACTTGCTCTTTCGTGTCCAAAATCTTCATAGGTCGCTCTTCATATGTAACATCATCATCCACCTGCAACTCAGCCCAATCCAGAACACGTGACGGGTCAGGCTCATACTTTCGAAGCATGAAAACGTGAAACACGTTGTGCACAGACGCCAACTGAGGTGGTAAAGCCAGACGATATGCTACCTTTCCAATCCTGTCAAGGATCTCAAATGGTCTAATAAAATGCGGTGGTAGCTTCCCGCTATGGCCAAACCTCATCAAACCTCTATGTGGCGAGACTTTTAAAAACACATGGTCCCCCACTGCAAACTCTAACAGTCTCCTCCTGTGATCAACATAGCTCTTCTGACGATTCTGAGTTGTCACCATGCGTTGACAAATCACGGCAATCTTCTCTATCGTCTCCGTCACCAAGTCAGGTCCCAAAACTGTGCTCTCTCCCACATTTGTCCAACACACAGGTGACCTGCATAGCCTACCATACAAAGCCTCATACGGTGCCATTCTAATACTGGACTAATAGTTATTGTTGTATGCAAACTCTGCCATTAGTAGATGATCTTTCCAAGAACCCCAAAAATTAAGTACACAAGCCCTCAACAGGTCCTTCAAAATCTGTATGGTCCTCTCAAACTAACCGTTCGTCTGAGGATGGAATGTAGTGCTGAAAGTGAGACTCATCCCTAAAGCTACCTAAAGACTTTGCCAAAAGCACGATGTAAAATGCAGGTCTCGATCAGAAACAATAGTCACAAGTATTCCGTGTAGCTGGACTATCTTATGGACATACAACCTACCCAGTCTATCCATCGAATCTTTCACGCGAATGGGAAGAAAGTGTGCAAACTTCGTCAATCTATCAACCACAACCCAAACAGCATCGTCTTCCTTCGGCGATCGAGGAAGTCTAAATACAAAATCTATCGTGACGTTCTCCCACTTCCACTCAGATATTGGCAACGGCTGTAACAATCTTGTCGGTCTCTGGTGTTTTTCCTTTACCTCCTGACAAGTAAGGCATCAAGAAATGAACCGGATCACATCTCTCTTCATTCCCGTCGACCAGAACTGACGACGCAGATCCTGATACATCTTCGTGACTCCTGGATGCACTACAAGACGTGAATGATGAGAATCAAGTAGCACCTCGGCACGGCATGACTCTGGTACAAACAATCTCTCTGCCAACCTCAAACTCTAATATGAGCTCACAACCCATCCCACAGTGTCCTTTCCACTAGCAATACGGTCCCATATTCTCTAAGCCTCCTGATTTATCTATTGAGCCCCTAGTACACGTGCAACCAATGCAGGTCATGTAGCTACTAAAAATAAGGTCGCACCTCTCCTTGTCTCCCCGAGACAGATCAAATTCACCTACCTTTCCAACCATGTCCCATTCTCGTATAGCCACAGAAGCTAACGAACCATGAGATCTCCTACTAAGAGCGTAAACCACAGCATTGGCCTTCCTCGGGTGGTACTGCAAGTTAAAGTCATAGTCTTCCAACAACTCCATCCATCGTCGTTGGCATAAGTTCAAATCTTTTTGTGAAAACAAGTATTTTAAGCTCTTGTGATCAGAGAAAACCTCGAAGTGCTCACTATAAACATAGTGCTGCCATGTCTTCAAAGCAAAGACCACGGCTGCCAACTCCAGATCTTGTGTCGGATAGTTCTTCTCGTGGGTCTTTAACTGTCGAGATCCGTAAGCCACAACCTTACCTCCCTATATTAAAACGCAACCCACACCATCATGTGATGCATCACAGTACACTGTGTAACCTAAACCTCGCTCAAGAATAATCAGTACTGGTGCGCTGGTCAATCTCATCTTTAACTCATAGAATGTCGATTCACAGGATTGGCTCCACACGAACATGACCCCCTTCCGCGTAAGGCGTGTCATCGGTGCTACAAGTCTAGAAAAATCATTCACGAACTGCCAATAGTAGCCTACCATACCCAAAAAACTGTGAATCTCAAAGATATCCTTCGATCGCTCCCAATCCATTACGACATCAGTCTTTGAAGAATCCACCAATACCCCATCTTTCGACACTACGTGTCCAAGAAATCTCACCTTTGACATCCAAAACTCGCACTTCTCGAACTTTACATACAACTGATGCTCTCTCAGAAACTGTAGGACATTACGCAGATGCTCCTCGTGCATCTCCCTCGCGGGTGAATAGATAAGGATATCATCCATGAACACAACCACAAAGCTATCTAAATACGGGTGGAAGATACAGTTCATCAAACCCGTAAACATCACAGGAGCATTCGTCAAATCGAACGGCATAACTAGAAACTCATAGTGACCATAACGAGTCCGAAAGGCGGTCTTCACTATGTCCTCGTCCCTAATCCTCAGCTGATGGTACCCTGACCTCAAGTCAATCTTTGAAAAGCAACTCAACCCCTTCAGCGGATCAAACAAGTCATCATTCCTCAGCATAGGATACTTGTTCTTCACCGTTACCTAATTTAGCTTTTGGTAGTCTATGCATAGCCTCAAGGATCCATCCTTCTTCTTCGCAAAAAGAGCTGGAGCACCCCACGGAGACGTACTAGGACGTACAAACCCGTTGTCAAGCAACTCCTGAAGCTGTATCTTGAGTTTTCACAACTCCGCCAGTGTAAAACGGTAAGATGGCATAGAAATAGGAGCAGTTCCAACAATCATATCAATACAAAACTCCACCTCGCGGCTCGGTGGCAACTCGAATAGATCGTCCAGAAAAACGTCCGGGTAATCACAAACCATGGGGAGTAACTCCCCTTGAACCTCAACTGTCTCATCCAACCTAAGAGCAGAAAGGAGGAAACCTAAATTCCCTCAATTCCAGGCAACATTGAGTATAGACACCAAACCCTCATCCCGATTGCCCACAAAACAAAAGCAATCACCCTTAGGGGTGCAAATAGATATCCTTCGACGCTCACAATCGATAAAGGCACGATAGATGGTCAGCCAGTCCATCCCTAAGATGACATCAAGCATGGTCATGTCTAGAATGATAAAATCAAACTCTAAATAACGACCGACGACCCCCAACTCGCAGGATCTACAAACTCGACTCAACACCACATTCCCACCGAACGGGATCTCGACGCTCAACACACTGCCCAACGAGTCTGTTTCCAACTCCAATGTAGATGCAAAAACATAGGAAATAAAAGAATGTGATGCTCCTGTGTCGATAAGAACACTGACCCACGATCTATATACTAAGAAAGTACTTCTGATCATGGATGGAGTAGCTATAGCATCGGGCATAAACTGTGCTTTGAAGGCATTGGGATCAGCAAGAACATATGCTCTGCCCTGCCCATTGTAACCTTGGGCCGTCGTTTGCCTCACAATCTATGCTGAGGCACCTCTTTCTACAAACCTAGACGTCTGAGCCCTAGATTGCTGAGAAGTCTGCCGTCTCTGTGCAGATGGAACAACTGACGGCACCCAAAACATATCTGCAAATATATTTATGAGGCAAACGATGACCTTCTGCGGTGGACCAAGCACTCAGGTGAACGATATCTGCAAATATGCCCTTCTACGGTGGAACAATATCTGCAAATATGCCTAGACTGACTGCACCCAAAACATACTAGTGGCTCTCTCCCCCGTGACTGGACAAGCACTAAACTCTGAACCTATCCCTTCTGCGGGCACTTAGGTGAACGATGCTTTGGATGCCCGCATCGATAATAAATAAGCTCTCTCTACTCCAGCCTTCTAGTCGAGGCCACTGAAAGTGCATGTGTGTACAACTACAGCTGATACGATCCCACAAAATGAGAACTCATACCAGAAGACCTTTGCCGCTTGTTCCTGCACCCCTGAAGCTGTGTACCTCCCTCACTCTGCTGGCCCCTACTCTCCCTAGCTCTGCAGCTCTCTGGCATCGAGTTCTCCACTCGAATAGAGGCCTCCACCATTTCAATGTAAATACACAAACCCAGCGCTGCAATTTTATCCTTGATGAAAGGTCAAAGGCCTCGTTCAAACCTTTTAGTGCGCAACTCCTCCGCTGACACCATCTCCAATGCAAACCGCGACAAATTCGCGAACTTGGCCTCATACTGAACCATGGTAAGGTTCCCCTAAACAAGGGAAAGAAACTCCTCTCGATATGTATCTCTCGAAGAACTTGGGAAGTACTTCTCCAGAAAGACCATAGTAAACGCGGCCCACTGCCGTCCACCGTCGTTTTGGCAAACTTCCACCACTCCCTTGCATCCTCCCGAAGTTGGAATGCCGCCAACTTAATACGCAAAACTTCCTCCTCAATCACAAGGGTATCCAAGATCATCGTGGTTACTTCCAACTACTCAGTAGCCACTTTGGGGTTTGGCTCCCCAAAAAAGGATGGAGGGTCTAATCGCCAAAATTCCCTCATTGCCACAGAGGCCCTTAGCTCGGGAGCCCTCACTCCGGCCCTGGTCGCCTCATCCATCGCTCTCATTGTAGCGAGCATCTCCTGTATAACATAAACACTGCCCACATGTTCCTACGTGACATGAACGTCCCCTTCTTTCAAAATCTGGACATACGCACGGCCTCGGCCACGACTCTATCCCCGTCCTCCCCGCGTGGACATAATTCTATATGAAGGCATTATGACAGGATGTTATTACATACAACATGCCACTTAATATATAAACGCATCTCACATACCGAGAAGAACCGACAAGAAAGACGCATCAATTTGGATAACCTACTTAGATTCCTTGCTAGAAAACACGTCGGCTAAACGCATTTCTAACTTGGCTTCCAAATTTGTTAGCCCAAATGCCCTAAGGAAAGACTAATCATTCCCGAGGTCCAACCTCCATACTCACGTATACACAAACTATCATACTCAACAAGCTATCATGCTCATGTTATCAAAACGCTTAAACACATGCAAACAAGCACACGCAATCATCCTCGCAAGGTGATGCACCCTCTTTATATGGCTCTTAGGTATTCGAACCCAGAGCTCTGATACCAAGTTGTCATGTCCTGAAAACCAGAGTCACGTGAAAAGTCCACCAAACCACCATTTTGTAAAAAGATAGGGTTTAACAATCATCCAAAAATAATACAGTCTTTGGAATTAAAAGAGTGCACA
This sequence comes from Heliamphora exappendiculata, assembly GCA_034768845.1. Lineage (NCBI taxonomy): Eukaryota > Viridiplantae > Streptophyta > Magnoliopsida > Ericales > Sarraceniaceae > Heliamphora > Heliamphora exappendiculata. Next base: position 12,972 of record JAOTRH010482182.1, on the reverse strand, counting down.
AGGTTTATCTCTCAAATACAACATATATACATATTGTTCCAACATGCATAAATATATCCTCAAGGCTTATAAGACACGCCTTCAGAGACAGGCAACATATACTGGGATACATATCTATAACAAAAAGATAAACCAAATAAAGCCTTCTGCCACCGTGGGCACCTCTAGATCAACTCCACGTGATCATCAACACCTGAAAAAAGTTTTACAAATCTCACTACGTGAGCCAAAGCCCAATAGAAACAGACTATGATGCAGTAAAGCAGGATATACAATCATATAGCAAGTAGACTCAAACACATGAACCTAAAAAGATTTTACTTTATAAACTCCAAGTTTTCCATCCTCAAAACCAAGCATTTACCAATGCAAATAACGTATAACAGTTAAAGAAAAATAGTAACCAAAACGTTATTTTTCACTCGGATCACACACTGAGAAAAGAAAAATGAATCCTATGACCGACTCCATCACAACAGGGACAGAGGTAACAACTATATACTCCTGTCCATTATCTATCCCTGAATCATTTAAGACCTATTAGATAATGACAAATTCTATACGGAGTGACCACAACGTAACTGCTTAATTTACGGGCCTAAAAACCAAGGATACAAAGCACCCACCACTTAATTTATGGGAATTAACCCAAAAGTACAAAGCACCTACTCTGTGCACATTTTTGGACTTCCACCGATGGCAACTCGTGCCAAATATCCGCTAACCCAGCACATCTATAGAATCATTTAAAAACCAACCTATAGTTCGACTACGAAAATATTTTCACAATTATACATTAAACATGTATAAATATCCATCCATCAAACAACATAAAGATCCATCCATCAAACAACATTTTCAAAATATTTTCACCGTTTCTAACCCAATGTTTCAAAACTGAGACTCAACCCCGAAGGTTAGCTTCAAACCTCCAAAACATAGATTATCAAGATTTTCACAAATTCACCATTTTCAACACCACCCTTTGAAAACCAAATATCCACAAGTTCAATATCATGTGATAAACTAACAAAAGCGCAAAATATGCTTTTTATCCGAATAAATAAGGTTTAAACATAAAACATGATATATAAAATATTTTAATCGGTGAAAAAATATATAACTGCATATAGCACCCTTTAAAGACAGCATAGTCTAGGATCCTACCTCGGTGAGTCAAAACTCAAAGCCTCAAAAATTGAACCTCGTCGGAACGAGAATCCTTCTAGATGAATGATAAGCTAACAGTATGGATAGCAAGGATCCACAAGCTGGTCGTCAAAAACTAAGCCCCGAGCCGTCAAAAGTCTAGAGAGAAGGCAGAGAAATAGGAAACTTAGGCAAGAAGCAAAGCTTTTCAAAATATTTCCAAGGGCTAGGTATTTATAGAACATGGCAAAAAGGGAGGTCAGTCGACTAAACGTCTGAACCTCCCCCCTCAATCGACTAACGGAGGCTACTAGATGAGAAAAAGGCCAAACCGACACAACTCAATCGACTGACCTACCCAGGTCAATCGACTGACCCAACCCACTGTCAACCCAGTCGACTGGGTCAACCAGTCCAGTCTACTATACTGTTGGGAAAACGACCCCTGCATCAAAAGACGGGTTTTTCAACCTAAACACTAGCCAAACAAGCTTTAGCGAAACTCAAAAAAGCGTAAAACACATCCACACTTGCTGTTCTACGACAATAAAGAATAAACAAACCATCATAGATGTACATGTAATGAAAAAGAACACGTCAAACATATATATATCACAAAATGAAACGAAATCGGCTCTCACATTGTGGGTTCATTGGTTCAAAGATTTGACTTACTTAGCTTGGATACTGAGCTTGGTTTACTCCTCGAGGATCGTTTAGAAGCACCATTCTCTCTAATTTCATCATCGAATTCACCCGAACCAACCTAAGATTAGGTGGGATCAAATTGGGGTGTCTACAGACGCGCTGGTCAACCACTTCTTCAATGTCTGGAAGGCGAGTTCACAATTGTCATTCCACACGAATTTCATTCCCTTTCGCGTGAGACGTGTCATAGGTGCTATAAGTTTAGAAAAGTCTTTCACAAACCGACGATAATAACCCACCAAGTTTGAGAAACTCCAAATTTCAAACACGTTCTTCGGCATGTCCCAACCCATCACAACTTCTATCTTAGAAGAATCCACCGCTACTCCATCTCCTAAAACTACATGCCCCAAAAAACTTAACCTCTGGCAACTAGAACTCACATTTCTCATACTTTGTATAAAAATGATGTTCCCATAACAACTATAGAGCAATACGAAAATGCTCCTCATGCGCCTCCTCTGATGGTGAGTAAATGAGAATGGCATCCACAAGCACGACCACGAACCTATCAAGGTATGGGTGAAAGAGACAGTTCATGAGATCCCGCTGCCGTGTTAGTCAGTCCAAATGGCATTACTAGAAACTCAAAATGCCCGAAACGAGTATGAAAAGCCGTCTTTAGGACACTTTGAATATTAAGACTCTATAACAGTTACTCTTTCTTCACTCTTTCTTTCATCACTCTTTGGATATTTTTCTAGTCATTATGATATTAAACAACTTTGTTAACTAATCTACTCCCACGTCGCCTAGGCATTTTCAGGCCTACAGGAATAACATCTAGTTCTAAATCCTTACTTGATTTCATTCTCTTTATCGCAATTTTCACTTCAAATTTTGTTATTTTACAATAGAACTTATATTATCTAATTTCATCCTAGTTATTAGATTCCTCTTATTCAGATCTTTCTATATGTTTTTTCCTTAATAATTTTTCAAAATAGATTTTTCATCTTTTCTTAATCTCGTCATCCTTCATTATCATCCTTGAACCCTCTCTTTTTATGCATTTAACCTGCGTAAGGTCTCTTGTTGTCCTTTCTCTCCACTTGGTTTATAGATATTATTCTAGGCCTTTTTACTATCTAATAGGTTATAAAAATCATCATAAATTTTCAATTTAACAACTCTAATAGTTTTCTTCACTTTCTTACAAGCATGTTTACAGCTCGTAAAATTGTTATCATTTCTATTCTTTTGCCACTTTTAAAAATATTTCTTCTATATTTTTACTATAACTTGAAACTCGTCATTCCACCACCAAGTTTCCTTAGTTATGGGTTATTTTTTCCTCAACTTTTCAAGAATTTCTTTCAATATTCTTTTAATGTATTCCATCATTATACTCGATATAATGAGTATCTTCTTCTTAATTCTACATTGCTTCTTTACACATTTTTTCATTAAAAATATTTAATTTCTCATATTTAAGATTTCACAATCTAGTTCATAGGATTTTAATATCTCTTCTCACTTTTTTATTATCTCTTAATATGAATATCTACTAGCATATGTCTATTTTGTTATATTAAACTCTCTCCAAGAATGATCTTTCCATCTTTACATATTAGGCAATTCATGTTTTTAGTAAGAAAATAATCTATTTGACTCTTATGAAACCCACTCTAAAGAGATTAGTGTTCCTTATCTCTTGTTAAAGAAAGTGTTGATTAATATAGTCAAATATTATTGTAAAATCAAAGATCCTTTCTCTAACCTCATTTTAATCATCAAAACCAAAACGATTTTGTTTGATAGATCTTGACGAATAAGTTTTAAAACTATAATTTTTATTAGAAGAATGAACATGCATAATAAAAGTTATGATATTTTTTAAAATATATAAAAATATTTTAAATCAATAAGTAAAAAGTTGAAAAGACTAAAAGCCAATAAACAAAAAAGCACAAAATTGATATTGACAAATGAGGGTAAAAATCTATTTGAGCACTAAGCTAAAAATTTTAAACCCAGCTTAAATCAAAAGCCAAACGAGGCTTAAACTAAAGTGGGTCGAGTCTAAGAATGGACCATAGATAAGTGGCTCACAAAAAAAGAAGAACAAATTTATATAATAAGATAGAACAACTTCATGTAATATCTCTATAGGTGTCCGTGCGAGAGTGATTCTGTAGAGATGAGACTGGTTATAGAACAAAAGAAAAGAACTAAGTTCGGCTCTTTAGACTCGTGGGTTTGATCGCTCCTACACAAAGAAACAGAGGTGAGACAGGCCGGCGGCTTCACCAAAAAACCCCTCCGATGCTTAAGCCAGTTGACAGTGATATGAATACTGAACTTTAAAAAAAATTTAAAAACATGCACTTCCCCTTGATAGAACATTTTTTTTACAGAGATAGATATTTAAGTTAAGAAGTTTTGGGACTTAACCTTCCCCAAAAAGTTGTTGTATTTTATTTTTAAACAATTTTCAACCAATCAGTGGCCAGATTTGACACCTTTTGAGAGAAATAACACAACTCTCTCAATACTTACGCTTTTTGAGTGATTCTAATGAAGGTTGAAAGATTAAAAAAAATATAACTTTAACCACCGGTTTCGTACAAAAAGCATGTTTCTACAGAAAATGACGTTATCTCAAAACAGTCCTATTGAACAGCATTTTCAGCCATTTTGGGGCACGAATTTTAAAAATATAAGAAAAATATAGAATTAGGCTTCATCAAAATTTGTGCATGCAGAAGATACCAATATGAAGTTACAGTAAACATTTCATAGCAATAACTCAAGTCAAGATCCAAAAATAAAATACATAAAACTCAAATTTTTACCATGATTCTTCAATGATATAATCATAAACATGCGCTTTCTTGGCTCTTTGACCCATGATCTATCTATGCATGGCCATATTCCTCTTATATATAACTTATAGAAGAGATTTTTAGGTTCAAAATCACATTCATGAATTTTGACAATGGATCTTAAACTCTTTGTGTTTTTTAGCCAAAGAGAGAAAGAATGAAGAAAAATATGAGTATGAGAGTGTGGTTTCTACCTTGTTAGGGACTGAAGAGATGAAGATGGAAATGATCTTTGAAGAGAACACCAAAAAGAGAAGCTTCAAAGGCTAGAACACCAAGGGCTAGAACATCAAGGGCTTGCTTCACTCTCTAACTAAACCTCTCAAGCTCTTGGCTAGATCACTTCGCAAAAATTTTGAAACTCAAATCTGGTTTGAGAACCACTGTGGCCGAAAATGGGGGGAGGGGTTGGTCTTTTATCCTAAAAAAATTTGTGGGGGCTTCATCATGAGGGTGTAGGGTAGGGTGGTGACTTAAGCCACTCCAATTGTATGTATAATAACAACTTTTACACCATAAATAAAATAATAGGTATTGTGTGTGCATTGTTTTAGTAGCCGGTTTGGGGGAGAGGGATTTTGGCTCCAATTTTAAATTTTAATGCATTATATTGATATACTAAAGGTTTGGTAATATATTTATACTACATTGTTCAAGAAAAGTGTTCAAAAAGTATTTTAATATATATTTTTAATCACTAATTCTATGGAATTGAATTAAGTTAGTAATTTTATATTTAGCACTTTATCTCTATGGTTTAAATTTATTATGGCATTATTTACTTGTGGTGGTGGAGCCAATTTAAGTCTTTTATATAAATTTGTGACTTGATATACATTTTTAGTTACTTTTTCATTAGCATTGTATTAAATTAATAACTTTAAGTTTAAAACTTCAATCTTACAATTTACTATTATTTAATTAATTATGTAGTGAATTTTTTGTTAAATTAAGTCTTTTTACAATTAGGTATAAATTTGACTTAATGTATTACATTGGTTACTTATTCTATGGAATTGAATTAATTTAATGTTTTTATGATTTGTACATTAATTTTACTGTGGAGTTCAATTCCACACTCTCAATTCATACTCATCCTCATATTTTTCTTCATACTCTCATACTCATAGAGTTCAATTTGTATACAATTACATCAAGGACGTATGTTAAAATAAATTTTTTTGTACAATTCTTTTAAAGTAGACTTTTTAATTGAGAACTTGAATATATATATGGTTTTTAGTGATCAAATTGAACTATATGAATATATTATTTTATTTAAAGTTAGATTTTTAAATTTTAAATTTTAATAATTGAAGAATATACATATAAGCCTTGTTTGGATTATGGGCTTTTAAAGATGTGTTGCGTTAAATTGTGGGCCTACTTTCTAAGAATTGGGCCTATTTTTTGATTTGGATCTTTTAATTAATTGGGCTCAATACTTCCTTTTTTGTTGGGTTCAAAATTAGTGTATTAAGCTAATTGGGCTTAATTCAATTCCATGGAAAAAATTAGATAAAATTAAGCTTATGTTTGGACTAATTTTTTTTTAAAAAAAATTTCTTAAAAGCCTTCAAAAAAGCTTATTTATTTGGCCTTAGCTAGATATTTTTATATATTTTTATATCTTCTTTTTTACAAAAAATCAAAAAATCTACAAAAAAAAATTAGTCCAAACATAGGATAATTCAAGTTGGGCTAAATTAAAGTTTATTACATTAATTTATTTTTTATTTTTTATTTTTTGTAACTCTTGAAAGCATAAAAATTATGTCTTGGAAGTTTGAATTTTATTTTATTTTATTTGATTTTTACTTATTTATTTATCTATCTATTGAATTAATAAAGTATTTTGGCACATACTCCTAGGTAGTCATACATAGATGTTATATGTATATTCATTATACATATTTTGTATGTTAATTAATGTTGGTTGTAGAAAATGTAAATGAGAAATGTCTCAGGGACTTTTATATAATTATAATGATCTGAGGGACTTATGTATAATTATCATAACTAAAATTTTCTTGAACTCTTAAGGGTGATTTATATGAGAAACTGAAGTGTTTGAGAATTGCAACTTATTATGAATTTTGGTGTCTTAGGCCAAAATTGTAATTATTGAGAAGTTTGAGATTAAAAGTGTAATTATTAGAAGTGTAATTATTAGAAGTTATGGGGTATTAAGTCTTTGGGTATTTTCTCTCCTCAAATTTTGAACTTATATGTAATTTACTTTTTGAATTTAGAATTATTTTAGAGTAACACTAGCAAATTTGTTGAGCTTAAAAAGTAACGAAAAATATCAACTTTTTCTTAAGAGGAGTTTGGGATTGAAATCTCGTGTTTAGATTTCACTCTTTAGTTCTTCAATCTCAATGTAATCCTAACCTAAATTCGGTAGCACGTCCTCTCTTGTCAATTCCGTGACCTAAGACCAGATGGTTACATGAAAGTTCTAAAAAGAATTCAACATAGTTTTTGTAAGAGGGGTTGTGTCTATGTACCTTATATTTCAGTTTGGTATTTATAGTGTTTTTGTGTGGGAATTAGTGACAAAGGGTGACTCCCCATGTTCGGCTTTGGCGGGAGTTGCTGACCCAAGATTTGGCGAGAAATGGGTGAATCCCCACGCCTTTCTCTGGCAGAAGATCCCTTTTTTTTCCTTTTAGGATTTTTTGTTGTCTTCTGTGATGTCAGCATGTTGTTTAGTTACTTTGTGTCATGTTAGCTGTCATTCAATACAGAAGCGTACAAAGATGGTATTTTCATTGACGTTTTGAGCTCGACTATCCCATCGTATTTAATGCGCCTTTTGCCTCGACTTTCAACGTGCATCTGGCCGAGCTTGGAAAGTCAGGCCAATTTGACCTTAAGTTTTGTGGCGGGTCCTCCAATTGCCTCGGTTCGTCCCATTGTGTCTAACCTCTGAACCGTGGGCCAGTCTTTCATTTTTTAACCGACCCCATCAATTTCAAAAAATTCAATTCTTAAAATGAGATAATTTTAGCTTTCTCTTTTATTCTCTCTCACTCTCAGATCTTCTATATAAAAAAGGTTATTTTTTTTTTTAATATTACTCCTCCTTTTACTAATTCAACCAAAAATTATTAGCTTTTATTTATTTATTTATTTTTTTTATCTTCATAAATTAGCAAATGAGTGTTTTCAAATTGACCAATTAATTAATAATTAAATTATTAATATAGTTTTATATTATATTTTTAAATTATTAAAATTGAATAGTTGAGCGACCTTAGCTCCGAGTCATACCCGAGTGTCACGGGCCACCATCCAATGCCCCATGATGCCTCAAGATATCCCAGTGCGCACACGCCCATGCGTAGCGCATCCAGCACGCCTCAGCGCGCACGCCCCTGCGCCGCACGCCTGCCTCAATGCCCATACGCGCGCCCCTGCGCCGCACGCCTAAGCGACCGAACTAGCATGCGCCCATGCGCCGCACGCCCCAGCCAGCACGCACATTGTGCCATTTTTCAATTTTTTCTTGTTTTCTTAGTGATAGGACAATAATTTTTCGCACATCATGTGGGCTTTTTTATTCTAGGATTTATGAGCTATTTTTTCATGTAAAGATCATAATTTAATTATTTTTATTTTTATTTAATTCGGACCATTATGACTCATCAAACATTTTGATGTTTCTTCCTACCAGAATAGAGATGGTCCGAAATACTATTATAGGGAGGAGTCAATACTTGAACTTGCCTCCCTATCCGACATTGAGATTGCCCACGTCTAGGGCTTGAATTGTTGATCTGTTGTGCAACGACCTAACTTTGTAATCTTCATTCAATGATTAATAAAAGCTCGTTTTATTACATTTGAATGCCCGTGTACTGTTGCTTGTAATTTTGCTTTTCGTTGCTTTCCTTTAATTTTCTGTTGCTATAAGCCTTCGTCTGAAGGTTGATTGAGTTTGGAGGACTTGCCCAACGAGACCCGACAAGCACCACACGTGGTAGGCTGAGCACGGCTGTGCCTCAAGCCTCGCCCCGTGACAGTTGGTATCAGAGCCGCATCGAGACGCGTGGGCTCATGGGAATTCACACAATCGATATTGTGTTGCGAAGACAAGCTGCAAGATGGTTCGAAGAACAACAATCGATTCAAAGGGAAAGATAATAACAGAGATCCGAGAAATAAGGGAGTCCTTTCATGTTTCCTGTGCAGCGGACCGCACAAGGTGGGCGAATGCCCACACAAGAAGGTCCTGAACGCTCTACAATCACACCTAGCCAGTGAGTACGCGTCAGGTGGTGAAAGTAGTAGCAATGACAATGGAGAGGAAGACATCCGATCTAGGCACAGTCACAAGTCAGGATCTAAAACTGGCACTAGAGCGGGGGCCTTGCACATGATGAATGCTGTGAAAAAGAAAATGTCAGCGTCGAAAGCCAAGAAAGGTAAATGTACTTATGCTAAATCGAGGCAAGTTGAAGATAACCCTGATAAGCCTACTGAGAGGAAGAAGGGTGGCAAAATCTCCAACAAATGTCTCATGTTTGTGGATATGCGAGTTAATGGCAAACCAATTCGTGCTCTCGTCAACACGGGAGCGACTCACAACTTTGTGTCATGGACAGAGGTGGAGCGATTGGGCTTATCCTTAGAGAAGGATTCAAGCAGGATCAAGGCAGTGAATTCAACAGCTCAACCGATACATGGTGTTACCAAATCAGTCCATGTTAAAGTATGTTCATGGGAAGGACGACTTAACTTTACGGCGGTGCCGATGGATGACTTTCAAGGGATCCTTGGATTAGAGTTTCTGAGGGAAACAGCGACGGCTGTGATGCCGTATAGCAACACGATGTGCATGATGGGGCAAAAACCTTGCCTCATCCCTACCTTGTCCACCAACAACGCTGAGAAGTTTCTCTCAGCTATGCAGGTAAAGAAAGGAGTTAAGAGGCACGAACTCACCTGGTTAGCTGCCTTATATGTGGAAGAGTTCCTCGAGACAGGATCGGTTCCAAATCTCATACAAAAAGTCTTAAAAGAGTTTAAAGACGTGATGCCTACTGAGCTTCCGAAACATCTCCTGCCCAAGAGAGGCGTGGATCATGCTATTGAGTTGGTGCCAAGTGCCAAGCCACCAGCTCGTGCTCCGTATAGAATGGCCATCCCATAGTTACAAGAACTGAGAAAGCAGCTCACGGAGTTGATTGATGCGGGTTTTATCAGACCTTCTAAAGCGCCATTTGGAGCACCAGTGCTCTTTCAGAAGAAGCACGATGGGAGTCTGCGTCTGTGCATAAACTACAGGGCTCTCAACAAGATCACCATCAAAAACAAGTATCCCATTATTGCTGACTCTTTTGATCAGTTGAGTCATGCACGATATTTCACGACGCTCAACTTGCGGTCAAGCTATTATCAAGTGAGAATAAAGGAAGGGGATGAGCCGAAGACAACCTGTGTCACTCGATACGGGTCTTTTGAGTTTCTTGTCATGCCGTTCGGTCTAACGAATGCGCCGGCTACCTTTTGAACGCTTATGAATGAGGTGTTTCATGAGTATCTCGACAAGTTCTTCATGGTGTATCTTGATGATATTGTCGTATACAGCTCCACGTTAGAGGAACACGTGAAGCATCTGAAGCTGATCTTTCAGAAACTCCATCAGAATCAGTTTTATGTGAAGCTAGAGAAGTGCTTCTTTGCTCATGAACATATTCAGTTCTTGGGACATGTCATCGGACAGGAAAATATCAAAATGGATCAAGACAAGGTCAAGGCGATTCAAGACTGGCAGCCACCTACGAATGTGTCTGAGATGAGATCATTCTTAGGGTTGGCTAACTATTATCGGCGATTTGTGGAGGGGTACTCCAAAATTGTCACTCCTTTGACAAAATTATTGAAGAAGAACCAGAAGTGGACTTGGTCAGAGAAGTGCCAAGAAGCCTTTGATGGACTGAAGCGGTCGATGTCAAGTGATCCAGTTCTAGCTTTACCGGATATCTTCAAGCCTTTTGAGGTACAGACTGATGCCTTAGATTTTTTTCTTTGAGGTGTTTTACTATAAGACGGCCATCCAGTAGCTTATGAGAGCCGCAAGTTAAATGATGCGGAGAGGAGGTACACGGCACACGAGAAAGAACTTCTCGCCGTGATACATTTCCTTCGGGTGTGGAGGCATTATTTGTTGGGTCAACGGTTCGTGGTGAAGACAGACAACTCAGCGGTGAGTCACTTCTTATCACAACCTAAGCTCAACGCAAGGCAAGCAAGGTGGCAAGAAAAACTAGCAGAGTTCGACGTAACCTTGGAGTACAAGGCTGGCGCCACCAACAATGTTGCTAATGCACTAAGCCGGAAGACTGAGCTTGCCGCATGTTATATTTCAACCATTTCTACACCATCCACTAGGATGCGAGAGCGCATCCGTACTCACCTCAACAAGGATCCTGTTGTGACAAATATCATCAACCTTGTTAAGGCGGGGAAGACTCGTCAATTTTGGATACAAGATGGGTTACTCATGACAACGGGTGGCAGAGTCTTCGTACCCAAGGCTGGCGGTTTGAGGAAGACACTCTTGGCCGAGTGTCACGACACCAAATGGGCAGGACATCCAGGGGTGAACGAACCTTGGCTCTGCTAGAGCAAGGATATTATTAGCCCCACATGCGTGATGACGTTGAATACTATGTTTGCACTTGCCTCACATGCCAACAGGATAAGTCAGAACATTCAAAGCAGGGTGGGTTGCTGGAACCCTTGCCTATTCTATCCCGGCCGTGGGAGAGTGTTTCTTTGGACTTCATCACCGGCCTGCCTAAGGTGGGGGAGATCAAAACAATACTTTCAATTATTGATCCATTCTCCAAATATGCTATCTTTGTGTCAGCACCCAAGTATGTTACAGCAGAGGAGACAGCCAGACTCTTCTTCAAATATATGGTCAAATACTGGGGGATGCCAAAGAGTATAGTCAGTGATCGAGACTCACATTTCACAGGAGCTTTCTGGACAGAGCTTTTCAAGATTCTCGGTTCACAACTCGACATGTCATCGAGTTTTCACCCGGAGACAGATGGCCAGACATAGTGATTTAATAGTATGTTGGAGGGGTACCTACGTCACTTTGTTAATACAAACTAACACAACTGGGTTCAACTTCTAGACATCGCTCAACTATGCTTCAATGCTCAACGAAGCACTTCTACGGGCAAGAGTGCTTTTGAGATAGTTACTGGCCAACAACCACTGCTACCCCACACAGTGGAGGGACCTTACAAAGGGAAGTCACCAAGAGCCTTTCAGTTTGCCAAAGATTGGCAGAAAGATGTCAACATAGTTCGTGCCTATCTGAACAAAGCTGCAAGTAAGATGAAGAAATGGGCAGACGAACACTGACGGCCATTAGAATTCAAAGCGGGTGACCAAGTTCTTGTCAAGCTTCAAGCCGAACAACGAAGATTCTTGCGGGGAAGAGACAGGAGACTTATTCGCAAGTACGAGGGACTGGTCACCATTACCAAGAAGATTGGGAAGAGTGCCTACAAGATCGACCCTCCGTCTTGGATGAAGATCCACCCAATCTTTCATGTTAGCCAACTCAAGCCTTATCATGCAGATATAGAAGATCCATCCCGCAATCAGCCAATCCGAGAATCCATTACGGCCAAGCCAAAGAAGAGAAGCCTCGAAGCCATATTGATAGATCGATTGACAACCTCTTCAAGGAAGACATTCAGAGAGTTCTTAGTCAAGTGGAAGGGACTTGGTGATGTTGAAATCAGTTGGGAGAAGGAGTCAGACTTGACGGCTTTTGTAAAGGAGATTCAAACCTATCTAGCTCAGAAGTCACCGAGGACGGCGACCGTTCAAGTGGGGGAGAGAGTCACGGGCCGCCATCCAATGCCACGTGATGCCTCAAGACAACCCAGTGCACACACGCCCATGCGTAGCGCATCCAGCACGCCTCAGCGCGCACGCGGCCATTCGTAGCGCCCCAATGCCCATGCGTGCGCCCCTGCGCCGCACGCCTGCCTCAATGCCATGCGCGCGCCCCTGCGCCGCACGCCTAAGCGCCCCAGCACCCCAACAAGCACACGCCCCAGCGCCCCGCGCCCCAGTCGGCCGCACATGGTGCCATTTTCCAGTTTCTTCCTGTTTTCTTGGTGATAGGACAATAATTTTCCGCACATCATGTGGGCTTTTTTATTCTAGGATTTATAAGCTATTTTTTCATGTAAAGCTCATAATTTAATTATTTTTATTTTTATTTAATTCGGACCATTATGACTCCTCAAAC